>JAMCCL010000026.1:0-259200 GCA_024516035.1 Bactericera cockerelli
TTTTAGAAAATTCCAAGTAGGACGCTAGCCGCGGGAAAAAATGCTGTTGTTTACATAGTAAATAAAAATAAATAATAATGAAAACACAGACCTTTGGTATCATTTTATAATTGGAATTCTCTTCAAACGTGCTGAACTGTCACTTCATGGAGTTTTCTCTGGAAATCTACGGTTTGATCTGAACGTGCGATCGCCACTGGAGAAAAACACAACTTGATAATTCCACTAAAATCCTCTGACATTTTATTTATACGTCTTCCATATCTTCATTACATATCCGGTCCTCCATCATTACAGGAAGACCGGTGTATGAGGAGTACTCACCCTTAGGTTCTCTCCCCTGCTCGCTTCACATAGGCGGGGTGATTTATACGTTTCCCTGCCACGATGGTTAGAGATGAATTATAGCCCGTTTGTGCCATGGACGAGAGTATTTTAATATAGAACCTGATAGCAGGATACTATGTGCACGGATTTTAAAGTAATGTGCAGTAATAATAGTGCATGGAGGTATAACATTATAGCAGTCTCCTGCATGTGCATTGTACCATTGTGCAACCTGATGCCATTTCACATTGACACAATTGTAAGAGGAAACTATACTCATAGAGTTAAAATAAGAGACAGATTTTGAGTGTGGCCTTTGGGTTGCTCCACTAGAAAATATATAATTGCTTTTGTGTGGTCAGTATTTTTATCTAAAAAATAGAAATAACGAAAAAAACAAGTTTTAAAAAATACCGACCAAACAACCTTGGGCTTTTTGCTTATCTTCAGAACACAAATATTCAAACCGATAGTACTTGCTATTATATTATCATTTAGTAATATTTGAAAATTTAAAAAAAATCTGTAATTTTACTGTCACCTTGTAATTTATAAAAAGTGCTACCCCAGCTACTCAAATTGTCAACAACAGGCTCAGACCGTCCAAATCGGACCTTGCGATCACAAGACTGACTTTCCAGCAAAGGAATGAGGTCATCATTGACACAAAACCAAAACCTCCTGAAATGTACAGTCAGCCCGATCACATCGAAGTAATAAGGTTTTACGATGGTTTGAGCTTGGGGCGTAATTATTAAACAGTATCGGAGTTTCATGGCCCAAGACTCTTAAATAGGTATTAAATTTGGTTTCTGTTTGTCCGCAACAACTCATGAAGATGACGAAGATCTCTGTGACAGATTTGGTGACAAAAGCCAAATGTGTACAGAATGGACATTTGGCCAAATGTGCCAATGCTAAATCTTGGTGACAAACTCTATTGCTGGATGAAGCCCAATGTGGGCAGTTCGGAGATAGTCTGATTTTCTGCAAGTATCACAAAATTAATGGAGGAATATTTCTAAAGGGTCATGGATAGCGCAGGAGATCAGGTAAGGTTAATCTAAGTTATGGAAGGTTTTACGATGGTTTGAGTTTGGGGCGGAATTATTAAAAAAAAAATCGGAGTGACTCTCACCTAAGAGTCTCTGTAAATATTATTTTTACCAAAAAGACCCTTGTTTCTGAAATTATAAGAATAGTGCTAAAAATAACATAAGGGGAACTCGTACATTAGGTGAAAAACATAATATAAGGTAATATTATTTTGTGTTAATCACAATCGTGATATCACAACTACTCAAACTCGCTTTACTAAATCTTTGTTTCACTTGAGACTTGAACCATTGACCTCCGATTACAAGTCCCCCGCCTTATCGATCAAGCTACTGAGGTCAGTGAAATGCATACTACAGGAGTGGCAAGCATTAACACAAACATCGAGAGTGAGAAGTAGCTGTTTTTTTAAGGCTACGCAATAAAAAAGTCTGTGAAACAATCATTTTTAAAATAAGAGTTTAAAAAGTTCAGAAAGTTTAATAGTATTGACCTCGCACAGTGGTTTTGAGTAGTTACGCTCGTTTACCACTAAAAATATACACTTATAAAAAAATAATAATAATAACACTCTTTAGTGGAAGGTAACCAACCACCAAGCGAGGTTGATACTCACAGCATTTTCTACTACCTAACTTTCAGAGTCTTATTATTATGTGGTCACAAACTCAAATGAATGAGTTACCATTAACACGCCCTCTAGTGGAAATTTCAACCAATCACAGCGCATTTATATCAGCTGTTGAGTGATGGTGCCTTGACTGCTCACGTATCGGATGAAATTGTAAGCAATAGGAACTAATAGTTATTCACCATGATCAAATCTTTGGTTAAATTCCAAAGAATTCAATTGAACATTACATAGAAGAAAAATACTTTCCTTATTACAGGATTAGGAAAGTAAAAAAAGACGGTGGCTGGTATTAACAAAACCTAGATAATTTACATAATATTGTTTCAAAATACGGCCTTGAAAGGATAAAACCTCGTACGGTTACATCCTAGCAACAATAATAATGCAAATAGTGATGAAGAAGGAGTCATAAATTTTGGGATTTTTTCACCTGAATGGGAAAATATTTCGGGGAAATATTTTGTTTGATCACGTGGGAATTGTGAGCTGGCTTCACGCCGGGGCCGGATTTCACGCGGTGCCAAGCTTGCGGGGGGATTTTCACTGAACGGGGAATTTTTCGGAAGGCGGGGGATTTTTTCGGTAGGATGGATTTTTCCGGGTAAAAGTTCGAGGCGCTTGGGAATTGAGGTTTTGGTGTAGACGCTGCCTTCTGTAGTAGAGCATGAAAATTTATTGGGAACCGAGTTTTTTACCGAGAAAATTTTGAATCCAATTTAAATTTTGGTTAAATGAGATTTTACAATTCTAAAGCGCAGGCGCATATACAAGGTGTCCAAGTTTTTTTATTAAAAATTTCAGACTCAATTCTTAAAGATATTCTAAGACTAAAGTATTCTCACATTATTTTCTAAAAATGCCGTCGCACGCATATACAACACAAAATAATTACTCTTTAATTACAATAATTGTACAATGAAGACAAACTCAACTAAAATATATTTCAAAGGTAAAACATTAAATTTCTTCAAACTCACTACCGAGAGGAAGCGTGCCTCTGATGCTCGAGATATTGCCCCTTTGGATGGCCTGTGATATTTTTTGTATCAGGAACTGATGCGAGCGAGAATCACCAGAAACGTGCCGAAGGGCACAGCCAATCATTTTTAAAAAAAGATATCGACTCCGCTGCCCAAGGACCCAACGTTTCAACTGAGAACGCAAGTACATTTCACAATTGTACATACCTACAAGGAAACTGGTGGTAAGCTTCCTAATTCTGTTTTTTTTTTTTTTTATCTCTCTCTCTACATCTCTCTTACATCTAGATCATTCAATACGGGGGTTTCGCCCTCTTTTCGCTGGAAACTCACAAACAAGTTAACCATTCTCACCCAGCTTGTGTTGGCAAATCCCGCCAGCATCACGAGGGTTCGAATTTGAATGTCACACTGGTCACCTACCAATATGAAATTGCTCGACTTTGCCTCACTTCAGTAAACTAACGAGTACTGGTGTTTTCAATATATCATTGACTCTAATCTTAATATATAAATGTCAAAGTCACTGACTGACTGATCATCGCTCTACAGCCCAAACGGGATTTTTCGAAACTATCACTACAACACCTGCCATTGGCGAAAAAGGATTTTTTGCTTTCACGGCCATGCCTCGGCCCGCAAAACGGGCAACAGCCCGCTAGTTTTTGCATAAAATCAAGTCTCGCGTCATACACTGAGTGACAAAATTTAGGGGAACGCATAAGTGTTTTCTCGTATAACGTGTGTATTTCTTGTTGGACAAAAATATTTTTCATATTTTTTCTAATTGTGGAAATCACACAAAATTTGGTACAGAGATAGTAAAAACACGAAGGCCAATTTTTAAAATTGAATGAATTTCTTGTCATTGTCGACCATTCCCATACTGGGTGTAGAAAAATAAAACTGTTTTCAATGATTTTTTCAAAAGTTCATTATTTTGGCTTCAGAGGAATAATGACCTGTCCATCAAGGCTCCAACATTTTTTAGACAAGAAGGAAAAGGATGAATACATAAAGCAAGACAATTCTACACTCAATCCAATATTTTTGATTAAAAGGCCTTCATATTTTTGCTATCTCTGTACCAATTTTTGTGTGATTTCCTCAATTAGAAAAAAAAAGAAACATATTTTTGTCCAACAAGAAATACACACGTTATGAGAAAAACCTATGCGTTCCGCTAAATTTGTCAGTGTATAAAGGCTGTAGTTTCTATCATAGGTTGCTTCCGCGATAGTGTTTTATGTAACCTCATCTTTTATGAGACTCAGATGCCTACAATAACTTTCATGGGAAAATGAACTTCATTAAGAAGTTGACAAAAAACAGCCATTCATCTTTTCCATGTTCCCTCGGACAATGTACCCAGCAAAGGAAAGAGAAGAAATGGACGAAGAAGACAATTTGTTGCTATTAGATAAAGGATCACACCACAAAGAAACTTCTTCATATCTTGCAGGAACACAAGCGCTTCTATGGAATGATTTTACTATCTGTCCTATTAATTTGCTATTAAAGATGTATTTCATATTACTTCCGAGAAATTTCTAATATTAGAAATCGGAAGTATTGTGTTCGTTTTTGTAAAAAAAAATATTTTTTTGCTCCGATTTCAATTTTTTTCATATTTCTGGACGTTTCATAACCTACTGAGTAAATTTGGTTTTGTGTCCGTCTGTCGGTCTGTCGCTCTGTCGGTCTGTTAAAATGATTCCTTGTAACGCGCAAATCTCAGAAACTACTCGACCGATTTTGATGAAATTTTGCACACATCTAGGAGACATTCTGTAGATGGTCCCATTTTAAATTCATCGAATTCATACTAGCGGTTCTGGGTGAAAGAGACCATGCGCCTGACCACTAACTTTTTACTTAAACGCCTATATCTCGTGAACGGTACACCCGATTTCGATGAAATTTTGTGAGAATATGCATATTATTATTTTACATAGATTATTTATATTTATTTTTAAATTAATTATAATATGACTCTGATATTTAAGAAAATCTGAAATTTTGGACAAAAAAGTAAAAAAATAAGGACCACGACTTGCCGATACAGAATTTTTTGTAGAATTTAGAATGTAGAAAAAACGATATTTTACCATATAAAACAAATTTGAAGAAAATCGGTTGAGCCATTTTGGAGATACAAGTAATTTTCTATAAAATCTCAAAATTGGCACGTGTTTACAATGTGAAGCAATCACGAGGAAGAATTGTGTCCATAATTGGCAGTGTTTTTTTCTTTTATAAGTTTTTTAAGTTTTTGAAAGTTTTACCCCAAAACAGCTTTCTCATTATTTCAGGGCACTTTACCTTTACATCCATGCCATTTTGGAAACGAAAAACTCGGTCAAAATTTTATGATCCGGGGATTCGAACCCGCAAGCTCCAGTGAGCAACCAATGCTCTTAAACACTGCGCCACGGAGGTCGGCAAGTATTTCATACTATGTATAGTGTATAAGTATAGCCCTACAATATAATTCCGATTGAAGATGCACGTGTAAATAATTATAGTAAACTATGTCTACCTCTATCTGTGGTTTAAGCGTTATAGACAGCCCTTTACAACTTTCTTCAATTAGGACGCAGCCAGCAGATTTCTCCGTACAAGTCCCTAGGGATGAAGTCCTTTCAACAAGACTCAAAGGCTGTTAGAGATTCCTACGATAAAAAGCTTTCCTCTTTGCCCCTTGAATTTTTTCTCATGTGCTTTTCAGTATGTTTGACCACAAGGTTTTCTAACCCAAGTTTCGTCACAGAAAGGACTCTCAGTGCTAACTCTAGTAATCCCCAAATATCCCTTTCAACTGTCACACATCGCAATCTGATTAGTTCATTTGAACGCAATAATTAATTAGAGTGCGTTGTGTGACGGTTCAAATGGAGATTCGGGGATTTACAGAGTGGAGAGTGTTTCTGGAACGGGCAAAGTCATTCATAAAAATAATTGAACCATACATCACTTGAAAGAAAGCAAAAGTTAACAATGAAGAAATGTCAGGAATATCACAGGTGATAGAAATGTACAGGTGACTTTAGATTGACTCTTATATTCTCAACAAAATGATAAATTATTTTTGATTGGGTACATATTCTGCTTTCAATCATTTGCCTTTCCCCAACCTTTCTTGGGGTCGGTGTTTTCAAACACTTTCTTCATAATTGAGGTTGTTTGGTTCAGTTGCTTCAACTTCCGCATTATACATTTTTTGGAACATTACATTTTTATAATATTATTCTCGTCACTCCTTCTTTTTCATAAAAAAAAAACACGACGAATAATTACCTGAAAAGAAAACAAAATTTAGACACGAATTGAGACAGCCTTTGTATTATTATGTTTTAATTTAAGAGAGGTGAGAAGGCTTCTCAAAGAAGATGTTTTTTTTTTTTTTTTTTTTTTTTCATTTTCTTTTCTTCATAACAACTGTGGTATTTTTGGGGTTTTTTTTATAACAAATGTACACGTTTCATTTGAAAAAGGATAATATACATATTTCTTGTGTTTTACTAATCAACCGAACTAAGTGAGGTTCTCTTTTAACTTGGGTACTGGACGACTTGGCTTTTGTTTGTCAGTCTGTGTGTCGGTTTGTCTGTCTGTTCCGCGATAACACTCGATTAGATTCTTCAATATTGTTGAAATTTGTTAGACATGTTCAATGTTCATAGGGGTTCTAGAAATTTAACCTCTTGTTTTGGACTGATTTTTGTCACTCGGGCCGAATTGAGACCGTTTTAGTGAAAATTAATAATTCTTTTTCTGATTTTATTTAATAAAACAATGCTCTTGCAATTTTGTTGAGTCGTCAAAAAAAATACAGGGTGATCGAAACCACCCAGCCACTATCTTTTTCTCGAGCACGGTTTGAGTTAGGATCTTGAAACAAAAAATTGGTCCCCAATATGAAGTCTGAAGTTTCATGGGAAAATATTTTGAACCTCCGCCCACCCCCCCTAAGGGCGTTTTCAGGGGGGCACATGTCCGTTTCTCCTGAATTTTAAATGGAATGCATATTTTTTTATTTTATATTCAAAACATGCAAAGCAAGTTAGTAACACTAGTAAAAAAAAAAAAATATTCCTTGGTTCGAGTCCCGAAAAAAACACGGTTTTTAGAAGAAAATAGACCCAGGTTGCGGAAGTCATTACGGGCACCCGGTAAACGTTGTAAAAAAACCAAAAATGTCAAAAAATAGGTAAAGTTCTCTTCTTTAATTTAATGTACTTACTTTTATTCTTCAAGTAAGTCATAGGTCCTTAAATTGGTCATAAACTTTTTTTAGGTTCAAAAGACCAAATATCCAGAAATTTAAATTCGACCCCCTATTTTTTTTTCTTTCACATAAAAGTAGAAAATAAGTAGCATACAATGTAAAAAAAATTAACTCTCTGCGATTTTTTTCCTTAAAATGGCAGACGAATAACCTCTGAAAGCGTTCATTTCCGTGCGCGTGAGTCATGTCACGAGTCCGTGCCTGAAGTTTGTTTGTACGATGTAGGCAACTCACCTCTACAGATGTTCAAAAACACCAACCTCTCCTGGAATACTTTTCCTGAGTCTGCCAGGATAGGTGGCATGAATTCTCTCTAGCTCCTCAGGAGTGATGTTGCGGCAGAACTCAATGAAACGCAGCTTCATATTTTCGACATCTGTTGGCCTGGTTCCGTATGCTAGATCTTTCACCTTTCCCCACAGGTAAAGATCCATGATGGTGAGGTCTAGGGTGTCAGGGGGATAAGGGTTTGGTCCTCCTTTGCCGATCCATCTTTGAGGGAACAAGCGATCAAGTTGTTCTAGCACCCTCAGATAAAAATGAGGTCTAATTTAACCTATTCACTTGATCCTTGGCAGATAGCTGTTGATGCAGAGAAAATAATGAAAATGACTCTCCTTTAGAATTTGCTCAACGCACGTGTAAGGATTGGCCGAATCTCTTGCTATACCTATCTCGGATGCTGACTTCATGGTTTACAGAAACCACAGAACAAACATTAATAATATTATCATCAGTTGTCGTTATTTTTCTAATTTTGTAGAGGTGAGTTACCTACATCGTACATACAAACTTCAGGCATGGACTCGTGTCATGACTCACGCGCATGGAAGTGAACACATTTCAGAGGTTATCGCAAAAAGTTTATTTTTTTCGTCTACCCGCACCCTGGACCTAACCGATTTTCACCTGTGGGGAAAGGTGAAAGATCTAGCATACCGAACCAGGCCAACAGATGTGGAAAATATGAAGCTGCGCATCATTGAGATCTGCCGGAACATCACACCTGAGGAGCTAGAGAGAGTTCATGCCACCTATCCTGGCAGACTCAGGAAAAGTATTCCAGGAGAGGTTGGTGTTTTTGAACATCTGTAGAGGTGAGTTGCCTACATCGTACATACAAACTTCAGGCACGGACTCGTGACATGACTCACGCGAACGGAAATGAACGCTTTTCAGAGGTTATTCGTCTGCCATTTTAAGGAAAAAAATCGCAGAGAGTTAATTTTTTTTGCATTGTATGCTACTTATTTTCTACTTTTATGTGAAAGAAAAAAAAATAGGGGGTCGAATTAAAATTTCTGGACTATTGGTCTTTTGAACCTGAAAAAAGTTTATGACCAATTTAAGGACCTATGACTTACTTGAAGAATAAAAGTAAGTACATTAAATTAAAGAAGAGAACTTTACCTATTTTTTGACATTTTTGGTTTTTTTACAACGTTTACCGGGTGCCCGTAATGACTTCCGGAACCTGGGTCTATTTTCTTCTAAAAACCGTGTTTTTTCGGGACTCGAACCAAGGAATATTTTTTTTCTTTTTACTAGTGTTTTGAATGTAAAATTAAAAAATATGCATTCCATTTAAAATTCGGGAGAAACGGACATGTGCCCCCCTGAAAACGCCCTTAGGGGCTGTGGGCGGAGGTTCAAAATATTTTCCCATGAAACTTCAGACTCCATATTGGGGACTAATTTTTTGTTTCAAGATCCTAACTCAAACCGTGCTCGAGAAAAAGATAGTGGCTGGGTGGTTTCGATCACCCTGTATATTTTTGAGTTCAGTAGTGAAATCAGTGGTAAAAATCGAAATAATAGCGACAAAAGTGGGCCGGTTGAATTTTTTTAATTAAAACCCCATCGAGGGGGTATATTGAATACAGGGTCTCGATGTCCTCATGCTTGATAATGACACTTAATTCTACTAGAGAATCTGTGTGAGGTTCACAGTTCACAGAACTACTAGTTTAATTTTATGTCATAAAACTAGCTATATGTTTTTATTACCAATTTATTGGCCCTTTCGATTTTTTTTTCATACGAAAACTTATTAATCACACCATTATCAAAGTACTCGTAGTAATATCACTCGCCAACCGACTTCAGTAGCTTTTTATATGTTTTTTTATTTAATTTTAAACTCCTAATATTGTATATATTTTTATTATAATTTAATTTCTTCAAGAAAGGCTACTTTACTTTAATACACCTACAAGTTCCTAATACCAAAAATTAGACAAAATTTCTCGAAAAAAGGAAATTGAAAAAAAATCAACATGCAAATCAAATAAAACGCGATGTTATTGGCACGTGTTCACATTATGCACCGAATGTGTAGCATGATTCAGGTCAGTGGTTCAAGTCCCAAGTAAAGCAAATATTTAGTAAAGAGAGTTTGAGTAGCTGGGATATATTATCATGATATCAACACAGATATGATAACTACTCCTTCAGTATATTTTTCCGTTTCTTTCTTTCATTACCATCTGCATAAAGTAGGAGCTACCCGCTTCGTGTCTACTAGGGAAATGGTAAAAAAACAAGTTTCTATGAATTTCTTTTGGTATAAAAAAAGTTTTCCAACAAGCTGATAACCAATCATTCTTTTTTATGCATAGCAGAGAGCTTCGACTACACTCGACGGCAGAGAAAATGGAACTATTCGATTTTGTATCTAATTTTATGCATATATTCGTTCACCACAAAACATGTTTCAGTAAAAAGTACAGTAAATAAATATGTTTTCTTTGCAAATAAAGCCCGAAGTCGTCTCACAATTTTCAACTAAATCTCATTAAGAAATAAATAAAAGAAGGTAAAAATAAACAAATCTAAAAATGTATTACACTAATAAAATGCTTTATGTATTACAATACAATAAAATACTCTGTTTTTCCTACAATGAGACTAAAGTGTCCCTTTACTCTCGCAGTCTGAACAAGGTCTCTTTAATTGGTGTCAATTACAAGGTATACATATATTATTTAAAAAAGACAAGAAATAAACTAATAAATAGAAGAAGAAAAAAATGCCAATTGCTATGATCGGGGACAGCGGCCTATTTTAATGACGCCAAGTGTATTTCTCAAACCCGCATGGAGACATAATTTAATTTAAACATTAAAAAAAAGGCAAACAGAATTTTTTTCCTAAAAACAATAACAATATGACGTGAAAGAGTCAATAAATTCTTGTTGGCATGTCGAACGCGAATAATTTTCAATCAGAAATCAAACTTTATAATGTTTAGTTTTTATGAGCTTTTTATTCGAAACGTTTCATGTACCATAGGGATATTGAAAAGTTGGTGTACCAACAGGGTGGTTACAATTTTCAACACACTATTGCCTTTGTAAAACTTTAAACATAAAATATTGCCACATTCAAAGGTTACAATTTGACAATAGATTCTTTTTTTTTTGTTGACCTTTGACAGTAGAGTCGACTAGACACAAGAGACACCTTTCGTGCTAATCGAAAATTTCAGCCTACACAGCACAAAAAATTAGATATGCATAGAAAAAAATACATAATACCTAAAGTCGAACCTGGATATAAAAGAACTTAAGAGACCGGATTTTTTTCTCATATATCCAGATTTCTTATATGTTTAGTGTATACAGAGTTTATTTAACTTCTTAGAAAAGTAAATCGGCAATGTAAATTATTCTCTTATAGTAATTGAGGTTTTTCTTACATCCAGTTCTCTTATGTAAAAGTTCATTTCAATACATATTTAACATACCATAATTAAAAAATGATCCATTACCGTACTTTGTAATGACAATAACTTCATCCGCTTAAATAAAGAGCTACTTTTTTCACCTCTCTAACCTTGGGTGTAACTCGATGATTGGGTTTTTTTCTCGCTGGAAACTCCACACCAACCTCCCCCAGCCTGAACAGATGTCCAACTCTGACGTAATACAACTGATGCAATTAAAGTGAAAAGACAAGGAAAACTAAAAGGAAATAGGACAAACAAGGAAATCAAAAGTAAACAAGTGACAGACCAGGGTACCAAAAGGAAACACGAGACAGATCAGGAAACCAAAAGGAAACAAGAGACAGACCAGGAAACCAAAAAGAAACAAAAGACAGAGCAGGACACCAAAAGGAAACAAAAGACAGAACAGGAAACCAAAAAGAAACAAGAGACAGACCAGGATCCCGAAAAGAAACAAGAGACAGACCAGGAAAGCAAAAGGAAACAAGAGACAGACCAAGAAATCAAAAGGAAATAAGAGACAGACCAGGAGAACAAAAAAAAAACAAGAGACAGACCAGGAAACCAAAAGAAAATAAGAGGCACACCAGGAGAACAAAAGGAAATAAGAGGCAGACCAGGAAACCAAAAAGAAACAAGAGACAGACCAGGGAACCAAAAGGAAGTAAGAGACAGACCAGGAGAACAAAAGGAAACAAGAGACAGACCAGGAAACCAAAAGGAAACAAGAGACAGACCAGGAAACCAAAAGGAAACAAAAGACAGAGCAGGAAACCAAAAGGAAACAAGAGACAGACCAGGAAACCAAAAGGAAACAAAAGACAGAGCAGGAAACCAAAAGGAAACAAGAGACAGACCAGGATCCCGAAAGGAAACAAGAGACAGACCAGGAAAGCAAAAGGAAACAAGAGACACACCCGGAAAGCAAAAGGAAACAAGAGACAGATCAGGAAACCAAAAAGAAATAAGAGACAGACCAGGAAACCAAAAGGAAATAAGAGACAGACCAGGAGAACAAAAGAAAATAAGAGGCAGACCAGGAAACCAAAAGGAAATAAGAGGCAGACCAGGAAACCAAAAGGAAATAAGTGACAGACCTGGAAATCAAAAGGAAATAATGACAGACCTGGAAATCAAAAGAAATTTTAAGAGACAGACCAGGAAAGTAGGAAAGGAAGAGGAACAGGAAACATTCAATAATTTCGCCTTGTCTCCCATACATCCGCATTACCTGTCACTTTCTCTTCGTCTTCCTTTATCACCTTTCCTTCTCCCTCTATTCCTCTATCTTCCTTTTTGATATTTACTTTTTCTATCGCCCTATCCTCCTTTGTCATTGATTTTTTTCTCTCTCCTCCTCCGTCAGTATTTTCTTCTTTTTCTGTATCTTTTTTCGTATTTCTGTCTCTCTTTTCCTCTCTCACTTTCATATTCTTCTTTATTTTCTCTGTCTCTCGTTCTTTTATTTTTCGAGTCTAATTTTTCTCTTTTTCTATCTCTATTCAATTCTCCCTTCCTGTTGTTATTATCACTAATAGTTCATCATCCTTCACAAATTATGTCATGTTATTATTACTCTGAGTGTAATTGCTCTCATAGACATGGTGTGTGTGTGTGAGAGAGAGAGAGATAGACAGGTAAATAGATAAAGAAAGCTAGAAATGAAGAAAGAGAAAGAAAGGAAAAGATGGAGAGAGAGAGAAAGAGAGGGATAGACAAGAAGACAGACAGAGGAAGAGAGAGAAAGAGACAGGTAGGTAGACAGACAGAGAAAGAGAGAGAGAGAGAGATTTGCACAATAATATCTTTCAACTCCCCTGAGATCCTACCTTAACTACCATCCTCAATTGACCTAAAGGAGGAAAAATGAGTGAGAAAGGAAGTGTAAAAGTTAAAGTGAGAGAGAATGAGTGGGATAGAGAATAAAGTAAAGAGATAGGGGGAGAGATTTAAATACATAATATGTAGAAAAGAGAGTGAGGGCGAGAGAAAAATATTGAGAAAAAGAGTGAAAAATCTTCTTCATCAATGGATGGACCGTTCAAAAAAGAGAGTCAGAAGTAGACAAAAAAAGAGATAAAAAAAACAGAGAGTTAGCTGATACAGTAGAAGAGAGAGAGAGAAAGAGAGAGAGAAAGAGAGAGAGAGAGAGAAATACGAATACATAGAGAAAGATAGTGATACAGAGATTATCTTCTTCATCAATAGACTCTTCATCGTCTTCATTATGATGAAAACCCTTACCAGTCTCTAGAAATGGAGATATTCGGTCACGTGATCTCAAGAGAAGGTAATGAGATGCTCATCACGCTACTCAGGTACTCGATGAGGTCTGAACAACATTTTGTTTCCAAAACTCAAAAGTGTTTTTATTATTATAATTGTGGGGTAGATCGTGCAATACAAAAGCAGTAAAATAGGATTTGAAGGGGAACTAATATTTAGCAAAAGTAAGGTTTCACTGAAATGATAGAATTAAGTGAAAATAAATGACAAAATAATGGGCATGCTTTTTGTAGCCATCTTTTGCGGTCACGACTTTTCTTCTTTAATTAGGCTATAGATAGTTTTTGTGAGTGTTATTCTGTAAGATATTTTCCTTTGTGATAGTATCTTTGAATTTTTGGGGGATTTATTGAACCTGAAAGCTTCTAAGTCTTCCTAAAAAAAAGAATTTATTTTCGTATCCATGTATGATTTACAACTCGTAGTTTTGCTTTTTAACGCCTTATACAGATTCAGTTTCCGCTGCCAGAAAACATATTATTATAACGGTTTCTTTCTACGATTCGGTAAAATTGTTGAAAAGACAAATTTTCTTTTCCTTGTGACAACAGCCTGAGGGACCAGGAGAGACAGAGATGGATGTGAGGAAGAAGAAAGCTAGATCAGCAATGTGCTGAAGCTTAATGCACTAAAAGGTTGAGTCATCTGAAAGGGAGAGTGGGGGGAAGGCTTTTAATTACTTGAGTCAGCCGGTCTCCAAGGATGTGTCTTCTGCATTATGCTGACTGCACATAGCTAAGTGAATTTCAATTGAAATGTTCCTGTCTTGTCAAGATGATGTGTTAATATTGTTGAGGAGATAGTGGTGGATAAAGCGTCTTGTATATTTGGTTTTGAATACACAAGAGGGTCTTGCATTCATATTATTATGTATTTGTGTGGTTGAGAAGACGTTTGTTTTTATGATGATTTGGGAGTTCGACGACTCTTTCAACTGCTCAGGTCGTATCTAGATAAAAGGTTTGCCCCTTATTTTGAAAACAGGAGGATCTTGCATTTTTCTGTGATTGAGAAGATCATAACGTTCCTTTTTGTGATGTGTTGAGGTTAACATCCCTTTCAACTGCTCAGGTCATACCGAGATGACTTGCTAAATGGTAAGACACTACCTTGCCATGCGGAAGCTCCCTGGTTCAGACTCCAGAGCTTACAAAAATGTAGTTACAGTTGTTTGAAAGGGACACCTTCCAGTGCATTCGTGTTGACCCAGCACCTAAGTGGGAAGTATTGTGTCACTTCTCGCCCATCAGAGGGAGGTGTACCACGGTATGGGTAAGGTATAATAAAGAACACAAGCGTCATAGTAGCTGGTGTTTGTTTGAAAACTGCTGAATCGACCTTGAAATTATGTATAAAAAGCACTACATTTTTACAAAAAATACCACTTCATATTTCACAAGCAAAACTATCAGAATAAATTTCCGAGACCGCATCCAACTGAATGTTAGCACAAAACATCACGTACACAGCTCATCAACGTTCAAAACAAACATCAACTGGTGAACATTTCTGCCCGGAGCTTCAGAATAGTTGGAACAAAACACCTACCATCCACCATCCAGTTCCAACTTGAAGTGCTCGACACCACAAACAACCCTATTCTGTCAATTCGAATAACACAAACGAAACTTTTTCTTCTCAAAAGTTCCCGGTCAAAAGTTTTCCACGACTGTAACGAGTGCCAGAATGTTCGGAATTATTCCCGTCGAGTTTCTTATGTACCTCATCAATAGAATGTAAGTCAATCATGTCTGAACTTTGGTCCATTCAAGAAATTTGCATCTCCCGGGAATTGGAAGTTTCTAGTTTGTTGAAGTGCGTTTCAATGGAGAAGATAATCATGAACTTTGCTCTCCTAACATTCTGAGGCAGCCTTCGTGACCTCTGTTTACATCATATTTCTTTTAATGTTAAGAATATTATTTGTGTGGATCACAGTAGTGATATCACAACTACTCAAATTCGCTCCACTAAATGTATGCTTAAGTGGGGACTTGAACCCCCAACCTCCAGATAACAAGTCCACCGCTTTATTTTTTTTTCTGGTAAAGAACTTGAACCGCTTTATTGATCAAACAACTGAGATTAGTTTTTTTTTTTTTTTTTTTTTTTTTTTTTACTTTTTCTTCCTTTTTTCTTAGTCTAAGATTTGTATCATCTAAGGTTATCTAAGCCAGAAACTTTCAGCGATTGAAAATTATGTACGATTAATATACCTACTGGTGCACTGATAGTCAACGCACTAGTCTGGTAACGTAATCCAGGTAGTTTAGGAATGCGTTGTTTTGAATACCAGCCAGTGCATGAGTTTTTCCTCAATTATTTGAGTTTGTGACCACATAATAATAAGACTCTGAGGGTTAGGTGGTAGAAAATGCTTTGAGCATCAACATCGCCTAATCAATGAGCATAATAGCATTAACATAGCATTAACATCGCCTTACACTAAAGGTTACCACTAGACATTATTATTATATCTATCTATTATTTAATGTCAGATACCTAATATTACCTACGGTCTCTTTTGGTTGTAGTAAAAAGTTAAAAAGAATTGTCTCTGTCACGATTTGCTACCAAGTTCCAAGATAACAATATAAACACAATATGTCGTATAACTTGTATTGCAGAATGCGAAGATGTTATCGTGATATTTTAGTTTACCGATTTACTATTTTCCCAACAAGAATGTCTACACATTTTATTTTCAGGTTAATTTTTTTCTAAACTGCATATTTATATCTTAACATCAATCGTTATTCAAGATGAACACCTTCTATTTTCAAAATGGCCTGTGTTCTAAAACGTCAACCAAAGAAAGGAAGTGCAGCTATCACAACAATTTGTTGATGTCAGTAGCTATAACATTAATGTTCGTACGTCTTCCTTAGCTGTTATAGTATATCACCCGATATTGTTACAGGGTGAGATGTCAAATTGTGCGCTCTACTCTATTTCTTCTAAATTTTTGCAAAAGTGATTCTTGCAAGCAGCGAAAAATGTGTCACCCAACATCAAAAAATATTTTTATAAATTATTAATAATATTCACTGATTTATGCTCATTGATTTGGCGTAAAAAATCTTATTGCTGAGAGTCTAAAAAAAATCTTTTGACTGTTTTACATACATGAACTATGAGAAAAGAGATATTTTTAGCTTTAGTTGCAGAGAATGCCTGAGGCATTAACTTCGCCTCGGATTACAAGATAGTTGTAAATTTAAATATTTTTTTTTCTTCTATATTTTATTTTGTAAATATTTGTTTTTTTTTTTCCTCTAATAATTTATTATTGTTTGTATTGTATAAAAAAAAGTGTAAAGAAATAAACAGGTAAAAAATATGTATTAACTTGATGATTTGGTTTCCTGTGGAACGTATTTTAAAATTACATTTAAGAGTATGTAGGTACAAGTTGTTAAGGCGTTTCCGTCAAATATACTTAGGATAAATCTTGTAAGTTAAGACGTTCCGTTACACAAACCTTCGATACATCTTGTAGAATGTAGATACCAAGAGTTAGGGCGTTCAATTACATTTTGGATACTTATAGGAATAAGTAGTTAAGGCGATCTCGTTCCACAAACCTTCGATACACCTTGTAGGTAAGAATACAAGTAGTTAAGGCGTGTCGACCATAGAGAATAAGTGATAACAAATTTCATCATTAATGTTAAGTATTCATGGAGAGATAGCAGCAGCCAAAGACGTTTCATGGCGTTAACTATCAACCGTTAAACACAACTATGGGGAAGAGAAACGTCAAGAAATGTGGAACTGATATTCTAAACCTCATTATTGTAGAATCCATAATGGTAATGGTTCTCAAAGGCACTTGTATTTACGGAAAGAGTCCATATAAACATGTAACAAAGTTAATAACAAAATTTAAAAAATAAAATACAATACAAAATTAGAAAAAAACCTTTCAAAAATCCTGAATTTTGGTTAAATAGGTTGAAATTTAATTGTAATTATTTTAATTGTATAAACGCCTGATTTTTTTGAATATGCAATGCGTAATATAAATATACAGAATATACTAAAATCCATTTACATTCATCTTAATTTCATTTCTCCATAATCAGCGACATCAGCGTGACTCCAAAAACGCTAGGCCAAATGACTCCAAGTTTGCACAGAGTCTTTTTTGGTATTTAAGGGCCTAGTAATAAACGATTAAAAAAAATCCAAATAGGACCCCATCCCCAGTCAAAAATCATATAACGGCGACAGAGGGCCGAGTTTTAGCTAGTAGGTATTACATGTAGCCTACTTTTTTGACGTTTTTCAGAACTATCGTTCCGAGAGAAACACGTTACGATTTAACGGTCGTCATGCTGTTTATGTTATTGGGTGCTCAAACTGTGCAAATATTTCCCAAGACCTTTTCAAGTACCTCCGTATCTCGACAACTTTCTCGAGATTCTAGAGAAATAGACAAGATTCTAGAAAAATCTCATTCGTCTTCATTTCGTAAAACTTCATCCACTTTTACTGTTTTTACTGATCTCTCTCTCTTTCTCTTTTCTTTACGTAAGTTTATATTTTTTATGAGTTTACGCGAGATTGGCAAAGTAATCGTTCCAAAATCTGCAACTATTTCTGATACCGTTCGAACCTCATTCAGACTGTATGAGTAGTTGAGTAGTCCCTGTGGTCGAATAGGTAGCGCACTAGATGAGTAGACTAGAACGCAGGTGATTCAAATTTCGACGGTTTATTTGGCACTATATTACGTAAATATTACCTACAAATTCCATTGATACTCCGTGAGGAAAAATGAGTAGCTATCTGTATGAATATTTAAGAGTAGCGTCTTTACTAGCAAGTAATAAGTTACTGTGGTAAATGATGTTATCAGAAGATTTAGGAGTTTCGTAATGATGTGCTACCCTCTAAAGTTGTTTCATAGTTAAACTTGCACTGGTAGTCAAGTGGTTAACGCGCTAGTGTGGTACTCCAGGTAGTGTGAGGATCAGTTGGTTCGAATCCTCATTAATTTGAGTTTGTGACCACATAATAATAAGACTCTGAGGGTTAGGTAGTATAAAATGCTTTGAGCTTTAACCTCACCTGGTGGTTGCCTTCCACTAAAGAGTGTTATCATTACTAAACAAAGAAATCAAATACCTACATGCAATTTATGAGTATTAACTAACTACTGCAGATTTGATATAATATAGCGTAGGTAATTTTATTATGTACATACATTATAAATGTGTGTGTTTTACTTAATAAATTACCCTACACATCCTTAACGATACTTTTTAATTTATATTCTTTTCTTTCCGGTACAAGATGTTTTAGTTTCCACCGCTCTACCGCCTTTGTTTCAGCGAAAATATTCTAATTCCGACCAAATCCATCGAGAATTTATTCCCATCTTGAAAAACTCGGTCTGGTGGTAATTAATACAACGCTCCGCAGCGTTGTCATTTGCATATGCTTTCTTTGTTTTGAACATGAACGAATTTTATGAATGTGTGTTTTT
The DNA here is from genome assembly GCA_024516035.1 of Bactericera cockerelli. Lineage (NCBI taxonomy): Eukaryota > Metazoa > Arthropoda > Insecta > Hemiptera > Triozidae > Bactericera > Bactericera cockerelli. Next base: position 18,790 of record JAMCCL010000026.1, read on the forward strand.
CCGTGAGAAAACAGAGTGAAAAGTTGAGCATATAAATTGACATTCAACTACTTTCTTCTCTTCTAGCGTGCAGGCGAGGGGTTTTTCATATTAGTTTTAATTGAAATTTTAAATTTCAGCTTAAGCAAACTGAAATTTATGTCGTGTTTGCCTGAGACGAGTGGCGGATAGGGGACTCTGACTTGTGCATTTCAACACAGAAAACAGATAGATTAGGTATGGGTTGCACAAATGCACAGGCACTAACAGACTGATTATGCACGGTCATCAACCATTTGATTGTGTGAAGTTGATTGATTAAATCTGTTCATTAGAGACTATGCAAATAATTTGGCCAAGTGTTAGCCCACTAAGCTTGCATGCACGCACGTTGACCTGGGTTCGATTCCTATCAGCGTAGGACCTTTTCTGCTCTGTATATTTGTATGCTCGGGTGGTCTGATACCTCCTGAGAATTAATGTGTGAACAGTAGCAGAAATATGGGACAAATTATTACAATATTCAAGGAAAAGAAAAAGTGCTATAATTCACCACTACCCACTTAAAACTGTTGATGACCTAAATACTTACTTTCCGTGTCCATGAGTATGCCATGGTAGTGGAAGGATTGATGGGGTAGTAATCCTTGTGGACACCCAGAAGCAATTTTCTGAGCTCCTTCCGTGTCCAGAGTGTGGTTATTGTGTAGTGTTTTTTACTTTCCTTATCTTATAATAAGGAAAGTATTGTATTCGTCGAAAATTTGACCTACCCAGTTTTTCACATTTCTGGACAAATCATGGCCTCAGGATACCAAAAAAGTTGTTTTCAGCCATTGGTCCGTGCGTCTGTCTGTCTGTCTGTCTGTCTGTCTGTGTGTGTGTGAACAGGATATCTCAAGAACGGTAAAAGCTAGAGACTTGAAATTTGGTACACAAATTAGTTTTATACACCAGACGAACCACGAAACTTTTGGTTGAAATCGGCCGCATTCTGCGGCCACAGGGCCGCAAATGCTAGCCGCAAGCGCCGCTTCTTTAAATTGGTTAAAGATACAAAATTTTTTAGAGAACGACATTTTCTTAGATTAAAAAAATAATAGGGTCTATTCTGATCATTTTTTTGATATCTTGAACTTTTTGGAACTCGGCCCCAATTTACCGGTATTTGGGGGGGACCCGCTTTGACTAACTTTTTTATTATTCATCGTAGTTGGGGGTTGTGACATATCAAATTCAATGATTTTGAAGTGCTGATTACGAATTTGGCATTGGTTTTTAGTTATCTGTTACCGTTGAGTCACCAGTGGCGGAATTCGACTCCTTTTTGGGGGATAAGGAAAGTCGTGTGATGTTTACACCAGATTTTTTTTTATGTATAAACAAACTCCCGAATAAAATTATTTCTTAAATGATCTAAATGAATCTTCGGCTCTGGATAATCTGAACGAATTCTTAAAGAAAGTTCGCCCCCTCGGATCCACAGAAATGCTGTGCACAGATTTAATTAGCTCCGCGGAGCTGTATAATATCTTACACGTTATGCTGAGCCTGGAGGCTATACAGGGTCGACTAGACGACTCCAGTACGCATATATTATGTTCGTTGCCAGCGATTGTTCGTCAATAATTACCAGATAAGACTAGTGGAATAACTACACACAGTCATATCCTGGCAGCTCAGTGGTTAAGGCGTCCGTCTGGTAATCCAGAGGTCGCGAGATCGAAACCCAGCCTGGACATGAAAAAAATAATATTATTTCTACAAACTCGTCATCCAAAAGTAACAATTTTTTTGTTCGTATTTAAATTTAAAAAAAAACCTAACCAAGTCTTACATTTCACTATTAGAAATCCGAAATATTTTTATTTTTTTATTTTATCTTTCGTGTACGACTTTTAGACGTATGACGACAGTGAAAATTATAAATATATAGATATAAAAAAAATGTTAGCAATTTATAGGTAGATAGTAATTTCCTGTCGCTGACCAAAGTCTCTAACACTTGAGAAAAGCTAAGGGACTTGTGGTTGGGGACTAATGAAATAAATCGGAATGAATGGCCAGCCTGGGACTCTTTCCCTCGGAATTGCATTTCCGATAAGGGCGAACTTATGTTGTCCTCTGGGGCTCGTGCGAGCACTTGTCTAATGTTGGTCTTCTCACTGTTCGTACTAATGGTGTTCCTAATGCTCGCACATGCAGGCGTGCCCTGGGGATGACACCAGTTTATGAGGTCGTCTTATGTTGTCCTTAATATGTGTTTCTTATTATTATGTGTTATGTGTTGGTGCATGCTTTAAGCTGCTATGGGACTACGCAAGTACAGATCTTAGTCATGTTTCCGCCAGCGTCGATGGCGTGTTGAATGCTCCGGTTTTCGTAGGATCACCGAAATTAGGCGACCCCCCGCGAGGCCAAGACTTCATGATGCTGGCATTCCGGCCCAAGTCAGGTTGAGTGAGGTTAATGTGGGCAGGTTTGTGAGTTTCCTGCGAATGGAGGGTGACACCCCCGTCGTGATGTAACCAGTTAAAAGCGACGCCGACGTTAAACCCAAAAAGAGGTGATGTTTCCCGTGAATGGCGCATTAGTGTATAAGCTCTTCTTATGTTGTTCTTAAGCTTGTGCTGTGGTGTTCGTGCATGCACTATGCTCTTTAGGGGCTCATGCAACACTTGTCTCATGATGGTGTTCGTGCAAGCATTTTCTAACAATGATGTTTGTACATGCATCGCACAGAGAGATGAAGACTTCGTGATGCTTATCATTCCGGCACAAACCAAACTGGATGAGGTTAATGTGGACAGGTTTGTGAGTTTCCTGTGAGTGGAGGGTAAAACTCTCGTCGGATATGACCAGATGAAAAACAACATTAAGCCCTAATAAAAAAAAAAATTAAATCGGAGCAAAAAATATTATTATTTTTTTACAAAAACGATCATAATACTTCCAATTTCTAATATTCGAAATTTCTCGGAATTAAGAATTAAGAAACAAAATATAATGATGTATTTTGTCACAGTGACAAAGAGCTGCCGTAGCCAACAGCAGGCTATATCAATACCAAATAGGGCTCATGGAAGTACTGATGGTCTTATTGATGTTTGTAATGCTCCCTTATGCAGACATTCCCCTTGGAAAGCATTTTTGGTTTGAATATTTACGAGTTCCTCCTATGCTCCTGTCTCATAACGGGGTACACAGTACACACAAGCATTTCTATAATATAATAATATTGCTATTCTCCATGTTGGTGCATAAAGGATTTCCCCGTGGGGGTATTCAAAAGTTACTTAACTTATTACCTCTTGAAGGGGGTCTGTCTTTCAAAACAGACCCGAAGAAGATGAAAGGTACAATCTTGTAGTCACCGATGGGCATTCAATCGCTTTCGATTTTGCTTAAATTCAATCTCATCCTCGTGTATCCAACAAGCACTCAATGCTGACTAGCTGACTACTTCCAGTCGGTACAGCGGGGAGAATCTCGAATCTCCAACGTTGGGTACGCCTCTATTCTACCCCCTTGGAGCCCGAAACCTCGCCTGGAAGGGATAGCCCCAGGTCAAGAGGCATGAAGCAAATTCTCTGCGCCATAAGGTACGGGGCGCTCGGGACGACAAGATAGCGCCTCCGTGCGCCATAAAATATGACACGGAACGCTAGAACGCCACGCTACATTAATTTCTACCCCGGATCCTCTCCATTTTTAATGAGTTTGCGGCGCGACTAGGCTGGAACCATATGCAAAATGCAGTGCACAAGAGTGTTTATAAAATATTTAGCGAGGAAAAAAAAAAAAAAAAAAAAAAAAAAAAATGGAAAACTCCAGAGTCGGCGAAAAAAACTTTATGTGTACGGCGGCGAACTTTGTTACAAAGTTTCCTTGCATTCGAAACAGGGTGTTGTTGGATTCAGAGGTCCAAAATATGAAACAGGATTAGATTAACCAATCCTACGCTGTCCTTTAACACGCCCTCTGGTGGGAATGGCAATCCGTCACAGCGCTTTTATGTCATGCAGCTGTTAAGTAGGCCCGAATCCCCGAATCATAGCAAGGTTTTATTCAGACTGTCGGCTCGAGACAGGAAGCCTCATTACGCTAACAGTTTTTTGAAACAAGATTAGATTAGTTAACAAATTAAAGGATACCTTGAAACGCTTTAACATCAGCTGTTAAGTGATAGTAGCTTGAAATAACAAATCCTGTTTCATTCCGGCCCAAATAAGTACAACTTTTTGTTGGTAGAGTTGGTATCTATCCTCTTGGACTTTTTCTGCCATTAATAGATTTCAAAACTCCCTATTCAATTGGTATAGTCAAGTGGTTAGGGCGCTGATCTGGTAATTCATATAGCGTAGGGATCCTTTGGTTCGATTCCCACCCAATGCATTAATTTTTCCTCATTAATCTAAGTATTTAGTATATGACCACACAATAATGAGACTCTGAAGGTTTGATGGTAGAAAATGCTTCACAAACATTTAACTCGCCTGGTGGTTACCTTCAACTATAGACTATTATTATTTCAAGTGTCATTGCCTAAAACCCTTAACAAGAAGAAAGTTCATATCATCCCGAGACCACCCTGTATATTGTAGACACATAGCCTCCCACGTATATGAACAAGAGAAAGAAAATTTAATAAAATCGAAATTATTATTCTCCATTATAAATATCAAATGAATTCTCAATAACAGTTCAGCTCCTCCAGAACTTCAGAAAGGGTTGGGTGGAAGAGATTGGCACAGGCAATAAACCCGCCCCTTAGTTAGGACATTAGTATTATTTTCTTCTGTATTTATTTTTAATATTTTTTTTTTTTTATTTTTTTTTTTTTTTTTTAAGTGGGGTTTAACGTCGCTTTCAACTGCCATGGTCATATCACGACGGGGGTTTTACCCTCCATTCGCAGGAAACTCACAAACCTGCTACTCACATTGACCTCACCCAGCCTGAGTGGGGCCGGGAAAAGCCAGCGTCACGAGAATTAGAATTTGAATGGTCACCCATCCAAGTCTTAACCTCGCTGGATGTCGCTTAACTTCGGTGTTCTGAAGGGAACCGGTGTATTCAACATGCCATCGACGCTGGCTTTTAATATTTATCATTTATTTATTTTTTTCAATCACGAGCTCAAATTAATGAGAAAAATATTAATGCACTGGGTGGGATTCGAACCAATAGATCCCTACGCTACCTGGATTACGAACCCACGACCTCTGGAATCCCTGGATTCAGAGAGTGCCACCTTCACCACTGAGTTAATACCGTGACATATAAGAAAAGCTGACAAGTTTTCCATTGTTCCTGTAAGTGATAAAAGATATTCGATATTAGAGATAGTTTGACATTTGATGCCAATTTTATAAAAGCTCTTTATTCTATTCACTTCTCTAGTATTATTTCGAGCTTTCTAATAATAGGAGAGTGAATGACATATTGGAGACACCTCTAGTGTCTGACAATATTTTGAAAAACATGAGAGTTTCAAACTCTATTGCTGTTTTTTGTGCAAAGTTTTAGGTGCAACTTTTACAATCAATTTAAAGATCATACAATATTATTATTACTATCTGGCCTGGTTGCAGGGTTTTCAGTGAAGCCCTTACAATTAACACTGCGACCTAAAGAGATATATATTGTGATTATTTAATTCTATTTGGTTTTAACGTCCTGATTGCGATAGATAGTTAGGACGGAGGTTTTACCCTCCATTTACTGAGAATTGTACCATCAACCATCTATCCACATTAACCTCACCTGGGTAGGGCCGGAAACGCCAGCCGCACGTGTTTGGAGGGAACAGATTTTCCTTCGAAAAGCCTACCCCAACCGGGAATCGAACTCGCTATCTCTGGACTACTGGCAGTAGTCCGTAAATTTACAATAAAAATGAGGAAAAATCATCCTTTGGGTTGGATTCAAACCAACTGACCTCTACGCTACCTTGATTACCAGACTAGTGCCTTAACCACTTGACTACCAATGCATGTTATTTATGTGAATGTGCATTTATGCATTGGTAGTCAAGTGGTTAAGGTGCTAGTCTGGTAATCCAGGTAGCGTAGGGATCAGTTGGTTCGAATTCCACCCAATGCATGAATTTTTTCTCATATTATATTTTCTCATATTAGTGACCACATAATAATAAGACTTTTTTATTATAATAACATAATATTTTTTTTTTTTTCTTCTTCTCTTTTCCTTTCTTCTTTCTTTTTCTTTATAATAATGTACCTAAATATACAGGGTGTCCCACCAAACTTGGACACCTCAAATTACTCGGCCCCTGAAAGAGTTTTGAAAATTAAAAAATTTTATTTGGGATTAATAATTCTAACCTAATTTTACACATTTTTTGTTAGTCATATCGAAAAACAAAACTAAAGTGTTGTACAGGGTGAGACATGATTTTTTTGTAACACCCTGTATATGGGCAGTCAAAGAGACGTAAAATTAAATAGAAAGACTAAATGTGCAAGAAAAACTTCGAATTTTAATGATATTAAAAAGTTATGGTGTTTAAACTAATATTGTCACATGGACCACCCTGTAGATATTTTCTTAAAACATCATATGGGTACTCGAAGTTGTATAAAATTCAACGAAGACTTCGAATAAAATGGAAAAACAAGTAAGAAACACGAATTTTGAAGCCATTTTCAATTTGGTGTCAACACTGAATGATTTTAAAACTTGAAATAAAAAGTAGGTAGGTGTAGACACAAAATTGAAAATTGCTTTTTGAATTCACTTTTTTCTTTCAGATCTGGACACCTTGTTGAATTTTAGACAGTTTCGACTACCCCTATGATGTTTTAAGAAAATATCTATAGGGTGGTGCATGTAACAATCAATATTAGTTAAAACACCATAACTTTTTAATAACATTAAAAATCGAAGTTTTTCTTGCATATTTAGTCTTTCTATTTAATTTTACGTCTCTTTGACTGCCCATATACAGGGTGTTACAAAAAAATCATGTCTCACCCTGTACAACACTTTAGTTTTGTTTTTCGATATGACTAACAAAAAATGTGTAAAATTAGGTTAGAATTATGAATCCCGAATAAAAAATTAAAAAAACTCGGTTTTAAAAAAAATCAAGTCATTATTTTACTTGTGAACCACCCTGTATACCTAAATTTTTTTTGATGCCAATTGAAAGTGCGTGTTTTCATTACACAAACACTCTCTATTCTTGTTATCGAAAAAATTAGACGAACTTTAGTTATTCGAGATTTAAAAAAAAAATTGGTCGAAAAAAAACCACCCTGTATGTAAAATTTTTGTTTAAAAAAGTACTCAAGAACCATTTAGAAGTAAAATTATCAAATAAAATTCAGGTCGATCCATTTAAAAATCGAAAGTTGACACTTCAATTTCTGACTTTTGAACCACCCTGTATAAAAAAAATTTCATGAATGAAACCGCATAATTAGTACATATACCCTAGGATTTTTTAATTTTCAAAAACTCTTTCAGGGGCCGAGTAATTTGAGGTGTCCAAGTTTGGTGGGACACCCTGTATATGTTTTATTTTATTTGTTTTTTTTTTTTCTTCTTTTTTTTGTATCCGGGGTTAAGTGGCAGAGAATGCCTAAGGCATTAACTTTGCCCCGGATTACAAAACAATTGTAATAGAAATTAAAATTTCTTTTTGTACATATTTCTAAGTTTTTTTAATTTATTGTTATATTTTTTGTTGTTGTTGATGATTGTTTTGTAAAAAAAAAATAAAGTGTAAATAAATAAATAAAAAAATAAAGACTCTGAGATTTAGTTGGTAGAAAATGCTTTGAGCATTAAAAGAGTTACCTAAAAGAGTGGTTACCTAAAAGAGTGTTATTATTAAAAATATTAATATCATCATCAGCATCATCGTTATGTGGTCAAAGTCTTAAATAAATTAAGAAAAAATCATGCATTGGGTGGGATTTGAACCAACAGAACTAGCGCCTTAAACAGTTGACCACAAATGCATGTTATTTATGTCAATCAGAAGTGTGGCATAATAATAAGACTCTGATTACTCTGAATGTTAGTTGGTAGAATATGTTTTGAGTATTAACCTCGCCTAGCCTAGTGTTTCCCTTTTACTAAAGTTTAGTGTGAAATCGAACCTGGATATAAGAGAACTCTAGGATCGGACATTTTTACGGTCTCATAAAGTGGTTATTTTCGGTTATAGAGAGGTAAATTTGATCTGGAAATTGTTCTCTTATATCCAGGTTTCATTAATATCCAGTTCTCTTATATTCAGGTTTCACTATTATCCAGTTCTCTTATATCCAGGTTTCACTAATATCCAGTTCTCTTATATCCAGGTTTCACTAATATCCAGTTCTCTTATATCCAGGTTCGACTGTCTATCAGTATTGAAGTTGGTACATAGCTCGGTCAGCTGAATAAAGTTTAATGAACTGTTGTAATATGACCATGCCAACGTGCCACGTGTTGTATTTCAAAGGATATAAAATAAATATAAAAGCCAAAAGAAAACGAGCGATGTAGAATGTAGAGTTGTTGAGTGATCAAACGCTACGTCATATTTTCAAAACTCTTTTCTGTCATTTTAAACTTCGCTTTTACCCTTTTTTTTTAATGGAATGGCGTTCTTTGACCTTTGGTGATAGTTTCTATAGGAACAAGTTACAGCGCCATTATGATTCGAATTTCACATTTATGTCATTTGAGACGGGGTCACCCTTTACTTGCAGGAGTAATTTGAACGTGCTAGTGCACTTTAACCTCACCCAGATTGGGTTGGGCAGGAAATCGCCAACATCACGAAATGTTAAGTCTGGGACCTACGTAACAAGTTTTTCAGCTATAGTAATTATATTAATCATTTTAACCGTCCTCAGTAGCTAGATCAATAAAGTGGCGGACTTGTAAAGTTGAGGTTGGTCGTTCAACACCCAAGCAAAAAAAATAAAGAAAGTTTCAGTAATTGTGATTAACACATGTATGATAACTTTACTATTTTACTAATAATAATAATTTTATGATTACAGATATGTACATGTTATTTATTTCTTTTTGTGTGTTCCTTATAAAGTACTCACTTTTTAGGATAATTATGTTATTTTATGTTCAAGACTTGTGTATCCAATGTGCTGTCGACGGCTCTGAATTTTTTGCGTTATAAATAATAAAAAAAAATTGCACTGCTATAAAAAATAACTTCACAATAAAGCAAAAAGTACCTGACCTATGTTTATTTCCAAGTTTTCATGTTTTTCCTCGAATGTATGAAGAGTATTTTCACTAATAGAATGTAACGGGGCATTAGGTATTCATATGTAGAAGAGCCTGTTAGAGGCTTACACTCGTATATGATACTGGATGTGGATGATATAGAGTTGGTATGCGAAAAAATATACAGGGTGCGCCAGAATAGTATAAAATCTCAGAATTGCCAAGTGTATACAATGTGAACCAATCACGAGCAAGTATTGTGTCCATAATTGGCAATGTATTTTTATTTATGGTGAAATTTTCGATGTTTGAAAAGAACATTCCTCAACAGTACTCAACACTGTAAAGGCGTAGGTACTGCTCTGTTGGATTAGATTAGAGAACCATCCTTGTCATAAAACATGATAATTAAATTCACATTAGAAGAGACATAAAATCATTGCTTTAATGTAACCAAACCCTAAAATCCCACCACTGTACAGCGGTATAGAAATGGCTATTAGTAATATGGAGTACACAAGTGTAAATATGCAGAGTTACAACTGAAAAACACATGGGGGAGGGGCGGAGTTTTCATGGGACGTAGGAGGGTTGGCGTTGTAATGGGAAAGAGGGTTGGGGTTGTAAAATATTCAAAATAGCACTTTTGTACTATGAAAGTCCTAAAACAGGACGAGGACTGGAGGATAGTTAGCGAGTTTGTGTCTCTTGGTTGTAATTTCAGAGGAAAGGGAATGGAATTCCAACTAAAACTGAGTGGTTCCTGGAAAGCTGACAAAAGTTTTTGAAAGCAAAGTGACCAATCAAAATTTGGGGATGCAGAATTTAGAGATGTACAATTTAAAGACATAAGACAGGTTTTAATATGTGTATGATTAAATTAGATCGGATGAACTAGTCCGAACTAACGGATGTACAGACAGACATGAATGGATTAAATATGGAGTATCATGAAAGTTCGTCGCAAGCGACGCCCCGCAACTAACGACTTTTGGACTACCGGTATAAGTAGTAGTCACAACCGCTATACCTCGGGGGATGGCTCTTGAATTACGTCTTTGAGGGGGATATTAATACAGCCAAACTTGGATATAAGAGAATTTTGAAAAAAATAATAATAATAATAAGTAGTAGTAGTGCCCCGAAACGCAGTACCAACCTTCATGTAAGAGAACAATTTTCAGGTCAAATATACCTCTCTAAAGGGAAAATAACCTCTTTATAAGAGAAACCTGGATAGTTATAAAAGAAAAAATTCCGGTCCCTTGAGATTTCACTGAAGAAGGTAGTGTGAAAGTTATCAAAGACAGTAGAGGAAAAGACGGGTAGAGTGAATATTTGCGAAGTGTAAGTGATAGTTTAATGGGCTGACTATAGCCTCACAATGTATGCAAAGGCTTATCTGTGTCAGCGTTTTATGTCATTATTGTAAAGTTTGAGGAGGCTGTTTCATCAGCTTTTATGTGTGCTGACTAAGCAGTCTAGGTATATACAGAGTGAAAACTATTTACAACAAATAAAATTTCCAATCTTTTTTTACTTTCATTATTCCCTATATTTCTATAATAAGGAAAATATTGTATTTTTTTGTTTTCTTAGGCTTACTACTGGAATAATGGGACTCGTAATCGGTTAGTATACAGGGTGTCCCGTATACAGATGCAAATATTTTGAGGGTAGGTTCAGCCCACCGTGGACTATCATTTAAGCGAAACTTGCAGTGGGGCATTTTGCTTCGTTAAGGAGTTATGGCCAAATCCCTGTTTTTCCCACAGGTCTAGAGGTCACTTGGATCGATGCACTTTTCCAAAGAAATGATAGCCAGTAGGTGAGTTTTGACTTCGTGTATGGATAGTCATGTATATTTCCCTTGAAATACCGTTGGTTGCATTGAAAAATATTAAAAAATCAGGGAGATATTTAATCATAAGTTCAATATTTTTTCGAAATTTTGATTTTTCCCTTTTTCCCTTTCGTAAATTAGAATACTTCTACAGTTGCAATTCAGCGTATCACTAGTTAAAAAAATACCCTCTGTTTTTTTGTTTCAATAAATTCCAAGTTCTTCCAGATGCGTGAAGGAACGGATGAGATACGACTTTTTAAACGGCACCAGAAGGAGAGAAACACATCGTTCAAATTTTGAATCTGGGCGCTATTGCATTTTGAAGAACACTCGATGTCTGAAGGAATCCGTGTGACAATTTTTGTGTCAACTGCAAGTTATAAATGAAAATTTTCTGAATACAAATAGTTCTACTAACCAACTTTATTAATCAAATCAAATAGTTAAATTTACAAAGCGATCGATTTGTTCGGTGGAAGAGAAAGCCCCAAGCTTTAACACCGCCTCTTGGTTCGCTACATATTTTTTGTGTTCTTTTCATTTCATGTCCTGTGTTGCAGAATGTATCATATAGTTTACCAATAAAGTATTAAATAATAATAATAATTGTAAACTGAAGGTTGGATGTTGAAGTTTTACCCAAGGTTAATTTTTGGCACTTTTTGTTATGTTTTTGATGTCATGATTGTGATAAAACTTTGCAAAACGTTGTAAGAGCGGCAAAGCGTCTCCATTCTACAAGAATCATAAAAAACGCACCTAAACATAAAAAATCCAAAGCCGTATGGGAGGTAGTGACCTCTTTTAGTAAACCAAATAAGCGGAGATATATTGAACATAAGGTGGTCCAGCGGGGCCAGGAAATAAGGGATCCGTTTCAAGTGGCTTCTCTCTTTAACTGTCACTTTGTCAATGTTGCAGTCGAGGGTCAACCCCAACCAATGCCTGACACACAGCCCACCCCTGGGACCGATTCTTTCCCCTCCTCTTCTTCTCTTCTCCTCTTCTCTTCTCTTCTCAAATTTCTTTTATCCCCTCTTCCTCCCACACTTCTTCTCACATCTCTTCTCTCCCATCTACTTCTCACACTACGCCTCTCCCCTCTCCTTCTCACATATCTTCTCTCCCCTCTTCTTCTCACATATCTTCTCTCCCCTCTTCTTCTCACATATCTTCTCTCCCCTCTTCTTCTCACTTATCTTCTCTCCCCTCTTCTCACTTATCGTTCGTTTGATTCAGGCACGCTTAAAGTTCTCTCTACTATTTTAGTGATTATTTAATAAATAAGCAATGTTTTTTTGAAAAAAGCAAGTGGAAAGTTCATCTATAAGAAATTGTATAAAAAGTGAGTTTATAGTACAGAAAAAGTGGAAAAAAGTGTTAAAAACTTACTCTAAACACAGCGTTGGTACAATTTCCTTTGTTCGGCAAAACCCAAGGGAACTTTCACAGAATAACAACACATTGCCAATAAGTTAAAAAAAAGGACTCTTTTAAAATTAACTACTACTTGGATAGTACAAGATTATAACGCTCTTAATATAAAAAAGACATTTTATCACTATTTTGGAAAACAATTCATTCCAAATTTAATTCAATCATAAGAGTCGGCCATTAAAATAACTAGTCAAAAGTTGTTTTATTGAATATTTACGATAGTGTGTAATAAGAAAAACACAAAAACAAAACAATTAAGAAATTGTATACTAATAAACAAAAACAATTAAAACAAACAAACAAACTTTAAAAAAAAATTCAAGAAAAAGATTTTTTAGTTAAATAAATCGTTAGTTATTGGGAGAAGGTGTACTAATTTCACAGCACTGATAACACTGATTACGAGAATCATACAAATCAGATAACGATAAATGTTATAGATACGATAATAGACATTACCTATAACAACTTTGTAAGACAAAGTGTGAAGTTCATTCATTCTGCTTCCTCATATACTTAAAGCACTAATTCGGTGGAGTGGTTTTTAAAGAATCGAGTGATCACAATGTCTAAATGCGGAGGAAACTGTAATGCAGCGCTGCCGGGGGATGGTGACTATGCGACTTGTGGAATCTGCAAAGGGATGTACCACTTTGAATGTACAACTGTAACTGCCAGCTCATGGAGATCTATGGGGCCCAAAAGACAAGGAGCATGGAGATGTACAGTGTGTAGAAACAATGGTTTCAATGAGGACGGGACAGCAGGGCAGGCGGCAGGGCAGGGAGGTGATGACGAGCGCGGTGAACCACTCGACCCAGCAGTCAAGCAGTTAATGGTAATGTTTGATAGAAGATTTAATGAGTTCGAGAACAAAATTACAAGGGTTATGGATGCTTCGGAAAAAAAGGTTAGCAAAAAATTGGATGATTTCGAAGAGAATCTTAACTTCCATGGTCAAATAGTAGAGGACGCAACAAAAACAGTGAAAGCTTTAGAACAAAAAATTATACTAATGGAGAAAAGGCTAGACAAGAGCGAAGGCGAAAATAAAGAATTGCGTACAAGACTGAAAAATATGGAAATTCAAATAAATGAGATGGCTCAAAAGGAATATAATAATAAATTTGAAATCTCAGGCATAAAAAACAAAAACATTAACCCTGACACAGTTATGAAAAATATTTTTGAAAAAGCAGGACTACAATCAGAGGCAATACCATTCAAAACGGAAATGACCACTAAAGTGGCGGAAAACGGAGAAGAAAAAACAACAATTTTAGCAACCTTCAAATCGCACAGCGATAGAAACACAGCACTAGCGAAAATAAAAAAGGAAAAAGTGTATTCTAAAATGGGGAATACGGTTAACCAGGATTCGACCGATATTTATATTAATGAGGCCCTGTGTACATACTATAAAAGAATATTGTTCGAAGCAAGTAAAATTAAAAAAGAAAAGAGATACGAATATCTGTGGGTAAAAGATGGTAAGATTTTGCTAAGAAAAACAGTTGGTTCCAACCCAATAAAAATTTTATGTATGGAGGATATTGGTAAAATGTAATACTACAAAATGCGTAGAAAAATAGGATTTCAACCCAATGTTTAAAATGCATAGAAATCATAATATATTATTAATGAACCAAATTAGGAATATCCAATCAGAATGCGAATTATCACAAAATTTGGTAGAATGGCAAAATAATTTAAACCAAGAATTATTATCTGTGCTTCATATTAACATAAGAAGTCTTAAACTAAATTGGGAACTACTCTGCATTAAGATAAAAGATCTTCTCCTATACTAGACATGTTGATTCTAACGGAAGTTAACGTAAATGATGAGGAAGCGTTATCGTATAAGTTGAGGAATTTTACCCAAATATGTAAATGTAGAATGATGCAAAGAGGAGGTGGCTTGATAATATTCTTTAGAAATCATTTAACTTTAGAAATCCGGGGATAAAAAAGCAGCTGAACATCTTCGACAGAGAATGTCCCTCGCAATTCAGAGGGGCAACGCTGCAAGTATTTTATCCACACTGAAAAACTTACACGATGAACTAGAAGAAATTTTTGATTTGTAATTTTTTTTTAATTTGAAAGATGTGTCCTGGAAATGTAAAAGTTAACAAATATAGTTAGTTCATTTTCCGTCCGTTTCTTTATTTAACTATCGAAAATTTGGATTACAACTTCGATGAGGCAGAAAACTTGAACATCAGGGTAACTCACCTAATATCAAAACTTAAATTTGTTTTCATAGCAATTTATAGATCACCCAAAAAAAAATTAGAGACTTTTCTTACGGATCTAAATTTCTGGCTACAAAATGCTATCAAAAAAGATGAAAACATTATTATGATCGGGGACTTGAATATCTGTACGCTGAAAAAAACAAATAAAAATTCCACATACCTCAACATACTTTATAACAATGCCATAACAACATCAATCTCGAAACCTACAAGAGAAGAAATTTTGGATGGTAAAATAACAAGTACATGTATCGATCACATTAACGTCAGATTAAACCCCAGGCATTTTTCTACAAAATCATCAGTGATTCTCGATAAATTAGCCGATCACTATTTTACAGCTATCAGAATAGGTAAAAAGATCCGGGAAACAGTACTAATAGACAGAGAAAATACAATAGATATTATTGATAATAAGACGGTCATGAAAAAAAATTCAGGAAGTTGACTGGACTGAGCTCCAAAAGATAGAAGATCCTGTTGAATTATATAAGAAAATTCTCAATTTTTTTACCAACATTTACGATACATCCATGAAAAAAATTAATAAAAAACAATGTCTATACGAGATTCCCTGGCTTACTAACAGAGTAAAAAACGAAATAAAAAAGAAAAACATGTTATTAAAAAAATGGCGGAACAATAAAAATAATTGGAGTCTACACGAGGAATATAAAAAACAAAGAAATGTTACCAACAATATAATAAAAAAAGAAAAAAGAATCTATCTATACAAGCTATTTGAAGGAGCTAAAGGGGACATGTTGAAAACATGGAAATTAATAAATGAATTAATGAATAGAAAAATTAAAGAACCGAATGAAATAAAATTGAAACGGCAGTTTCAAACTCAAAACTTAAAAGAATTGGCAAACAGGTTTAATACAAATTTTATCGATCAAATAACAAAACTTAAAACTAAAAATAATGGCCCTATCCTAGATGTCCAAATGATCGAACACGAGTACCATAATACTACTTCAAGTATGTACCTAAGGAACGCAACAGAGACAGACGTTAAAAAAATTCTAAAAAATATGAAGAAAAGGGGTCAAGGGTTCGATGGAATTAAGAGTGAAAATATTATTGATAACTCGATATTATTTACTCCCTTAATAACGAAGATGATAAATTTGATGCTTAAACACTCTGTAATGCCACAAGAACTTAAAATTTCATGTATAACACCGCTCCATAAAAAAGGAAAGTCCGATGATTTAGGAAACTACAGACCGGTAGGTTCATTACCAATTATAGAGAAAGTATTAGAAAAATTCATTAACATACAAACAAAAAAATACCTAGACACCAATCATATAATTCCGGAATTTCAACATGGTTTTCAGAGTGAAAAAAGTACAATATCATTACTTCAAGAGTTTTCAGAAGAGGTTAATACCGCCCTTGATCAAAGGAAGTGTGTGGTGGTCATACTACTGGACCTGAGCCTCGCTTTCGACACAATAGATCACGCAGCCTTCCTCAGGAAACTCAAACAAGTGGGAATATGGCACCCGATATTTGCGGAGTACTTTAAGAATAGAAAGCAAGTGACCAGAATTGGAAAAATAGTGAGCGACGAGCTGCCAGTGAATCAAGGCCTTTGTCAGGGGGGGGTAAATTCCCCTACGTGGTACAATTTATACACCTACGACGTTAAATACATACACAGGAAGACAAACCTCAAAATGTTTGCCGACGACAGCTGTATCGTGTCAATTCACAAAGAAGTAGAAAATGCCGTCGCTAATGCTCAGGTAGATTTCATTAATTTACAGAAATACCTTTATAATAATAACATATACCTGAATGAAAAGAAAACCGAAGCATTAGTGATGGGCTATAAGAGTAAAAAAACCAACATGAATAATTTTAAAATCTTATGTCACAGCCGCAAATGCCTGGAGACGAAATCCTACACAACCATCTGTTCCTGTCACCAAATAGAATATACAAACGAGGCAAAATATTTAGGGGTAATTATAGACAGCGAATTCAAAATGAAAAGACATGTTTACAATTTGTGCTCTAAACTTAGAATTCTAAAATACCAACTAACTGTAATAAATGCAGGCAACTTACCAATGAGTACTAAAGTGTCAATATATTTTTCTTTGGTTGACTCACTTCTGAGGTATGGTGTCACATTATACACATATGCACCTCAGTATGTTTTGAAACCTCTAGATAGTCAACAAACCAAAATTAAAAAACTTCTGTTTCAAAATAATAATATTCGATGTTTTACACCAGAAGAACTTTCAATATTTGTAAATTTATACAGTAATTTTTTTAATAAAAACTTTAGGCACCTCACAGAACATCAATATGGACTCAGGCAACAAAAATTCAATAGGTCACATGTATATACCATCCAGTACGGTCAAAGAAGGCTAGGGTACATCATACCTACTTTACTGAATAAGTTCTGTGAAGATTTTTTAGATGAAGAAAATAGACAAACACTGAAGAAGAAGATTAAAAAAAGTATTATATTACATAAATAGTTGAGAGAAAAATCATAGCAGACAATTGCCTTTTCAAGTGTCACTAGATTGTAAAAATAAAATTTTATTTATTTTCTGTGCTTACAACCTAATATTATGTAGCTAATATCTAGAGAACTTTAAGAATTAAAAAAATATGAAATTAATGAACCTTTCGGAAAGAGATCATCTCCGAAAAAGGTAGACTTATCTTAGGAGATATTATACATTGTAAATAATTATTGTTCAATAAAGTTATCATATTCAATTCAATTCAAATCAATTCTTCTCTCCCCTCATCTCACATTTCTTCTCTCCCCTCCCCTCACATTTCTTCTCTCCCTTCTTCTTCTTCTTCTTCTCTCCCCTCCTCTCACATTTCTTCTCTCCCCTCTTCTTCTCATATTTCTTCTCTCCTTTCTTCTTCTTCTCTCCCCTCTTCTTCCTCGCTCCCCCTTCTTCTTCTTCTCTCCCCTCTTCTTCTCATATTTCTTCTCTCCTTTCTTCTTCTTCTCTCCCCTCTTCTTCCTCGCTCCCCCTTCTTCTTCTTCTCTCCCCTCATCTCACATTTCTTCTCTCCCCTCCCCTCACATTTCTTCTCTCCCTTCTTCTTCTTCTTCTTCTTCTTCTCTCCCCTCCTCTCACATTTCTTCTCTCCCCTCTTCTTCTCATATTTCTTCTCTCCTTTCTTCTTCTTCTCTCCCCTCTTCTTCCTCGCTCCCCCTTCTTCTTCTTCTCTCCCCTCCTCACATTTCTTCTCTCTCCTCTTCTTCTTCCTCCCACTCTTCCTCAAGCCCTAACAACTTTCAGACTTACCTTTCAAGATCTAACCTTGCTCCTAATGTCCCATTCGAGCTCTCACCCACGAACTCCTTCGAAATCATCAGGATTGTTAGTAATTTTCAACACAAATCCTCATATGGTCAAGATACTATCCCCTTGACAATTTTGAAATCTTCAATTCTACCCATTGCTTCACATTTGGCCCATATATTCAACACCTCTTTCTCCGAAGGCAAGTTTCCTGATGATTTCAAAGGTTCTATTGTGACTCCTATTCACAAGAAAGGGTGTATGTCTGACGTTGGCAATTTCCGTCCTATCTCTTTATTAAGTAGTCTCTCAAAAGTATTGGAGAAATTGGTTTATTCTCGCCTCAGTTCTTTCCTTCATGTTCACAACATCATCATAGACGAACAATACGGGTTCCGGCCTGGGCGTTCAACCTCGGATGCAATATCCAATTTCCTCCGTAACCTTGACTCTTTACTGTCCTCTAAAAGGCATTGCTTGGGCCTGTTCTGCGACTTAAGCCGGGCCTTCGAAAAGGTAAACCTGGACATACTCTTGACCAAACTGGCATATTTTGGCGTGTCCGATACTGCTCTTCTTTGGTTTCGTTCCTATTTATTCGAGCGTACCCAGAGGACTAAAATACCATTTATAGATAAGGGACTGCTAACCCAAGCCGTTTCTCCACCCCTGGCAACCTATCTCGGAGTCCCTCAGGGCTCAAATCTAGGCCCTTTGCTGTTCCTCATCTACATCAACGATATCGGACAGGCCTCCCAGACAGCCAAATTTACGATCTTCGCCGACGATACTACTATCCTTGTGCCTGGCGAGGATCGTGATACTGTTTTCTCTAATGCCCAGATTGTCCTTGATGAAATCAACAGGTGGTTCTTTGCTAATGGATTGACATTGAATGAAAATAAAACCCATTATATGTATTTCAATCCTCACCAATTTCATTCCTTGCAACCCATCCAGGCTCTAGATCTCACTGTTCAGCCTACACAGGAAGTAAAATTCCTCGGGCTGACTGTGGACTGTTCATTTAAATGGAGGTCACATGTTGAGGGCATTAGGGGCAAACTATCATCTGCCATATTTGCCATTAGCTCTATACGTAGGAATGTGGATCCCTCCCCTGCTCTGCTGGCCTACCACTCGTACTTCCACAGCATCCTCAGCTACGGACTCATCTATTGGGGTTTTTCTTCCAGCGCTCATTCCATTCTCCTCTTACAAAAGAGAGCCCTAAGGAGCGCTTTTAATATGAGGAGACACGTATCTTGCAGGCCTGTCTTCAAAACCCATGGAATCCTTACACTGTATGGCCAACTTATCCTTGATTCCTGTGTCTTAGTGCAAAAAATTTCAGATGAGCTACCAAGACATCGAGACGTCCACTCTCATAACACCAGACACAGGAACAACATCCTATCAACAAATAATTTCCATAAATCCTTCTTAGGTGAGGGCATTAAAATATTTAATGCCCTTCCTGAGTGTCTCAAGTCTCTAACTCCTACTCCTTTCAAAGAAACTCTAAAATCCCAACTCATAAATATGTGTCCATACAGTGTTCAGGAGTTCTGGGATGCCATCTCAAGTGGAGCGCTGGAAGCGGGAGTCTCAAGATGATGAGTTCTAGTGTTGTTTTTATTGGTGTTTTTTATATTTTGTATAATTATTATTCTTATTTTTAAGATATTTCTGTATTTTGACTTTGTACCACATACGTATGTATATTTGTACAAAAAAAACATAAATAAATAAATAAATAAATAAATAAATAAATAAATAAATAAATAAATAAATAAATAAATAAATAAATAAATAAATAAATAAATAAATAAATAAATAAATAAATAAATAAACACAAAAAGGATATTTTCAATTTTACTTCTAAAAATAAAATAAAAATACGTGCATCACAATTTTTGTTGTTAGCGCAGCCTTTTTCCTTTTGTATTCTTAGTCTGTAATTACACCACTAGTTGTTGCTTTCATTACAGCATCTCTCATTTTTCTTCACGAGGACCCTGTGACCCCGTAACCCCATTAACATAAGAGTTCACACCGACCGACCATTGTGAATGATCAATTTCCTTCTGTTAAACATCCCAGGGCAGTGTATTTATACCTCAAATTACGCGCCAATTGTATTGAAATTCAGCCAAATTTGAATATTCCATCATGATTCAGAAGTGTTTTTCGAGATTTGTGTGTCTTGCGTTCCATGATCTTTAAACTAATATAAATGAGCTTTCACTATTTCAAAACAAAACATAATAGGGTATTTTTTTAACTAGTGATACGCTGAATTGCAACTGTAGAAGTATTCTAAATTTACGAAAGGGAAAAAGGGAAAAATCAAAATTTCGAAAAAATATTGAACTTATGATTAAATATCTCCCTGATTTTTTAATATTTTTCAATGCAACCAACGGTATTTCAAGGGAAATATACATGACTATCCATACACGAAGTCAAAACTCACCTACTGGCTATCATTTCTTTGGAAAAGTGCATCGATCCAAGTGACCTCTAGACCTGTGGGAAAAACAGGGATTTGGCCATAACTCCTTAACGAAGCAAAATGCCCCACTGCAAGTTTCGCTTAAATGATAGTCCACGGTGGGCTGAACCTACCCTCAAAATATTTGCATCTGTATACGGGACACCCTGTATAATAGATGAGGTGATATTATTAGTATGTTTGACAAAATGGTTTTGACAAAGATAATGATGATTAATGACCTATTAAAAGAATAAAAAACCAAAGAAACAACTAGGAATAAAAAGTAAAAGAAAGATAAAAATAATGAGAAAAAAAATTTATACTATGATTACAACAAAAAAAAAAAATTTAAAAAAAATATTACCAATAAGTTTTTTAATCATAAATTCACATTAGGACTCTAACTCGTTTTTCATTCGTTTTGAACATTAAGTGTGATAACAAAGTGAAGCTATGTGAACATTGAGCGTGATATCAAAGTGAAGCTAAGTGAACATTGAGGGTGATATGAAAGTGAAGCTAAGTGAACATTGAGCGTGATATCAAAGTGATGCTAAGTGAACATTGAGCGTGATATCAAAGTGAAGCTAAGTGAACATTGAGCGTGATATCAAAGTGAAGCTAAGTGAACATTGAGCGTGATATCAAAGTGAAGCTAAGTGAACATTGAGCGTGATATGAAAGTGGAGCTAAGTGAACATTGAGCGTGATATCAAAGTGAAAGTAAGTGAGCCCAGCAGCTTTGAGATATCTCTAGCAAAGGGAAATAATATTTCAAAGGGGATAAGCGATTATGGTCGTTAAGGCACAAGTTTCATTGTTACCTAGACATATTGTCCTACATCATATAACCTATTATACAGCACTTAGTACATAGGGAAATACGGGTGATTGTTTACCTATTGTTATATATTATTATTCGACACCATAAAACATCATGTCGTACACACAGCACACATGGTGTAACAGAAATACAGAATTCATCCGAGAAAACAAAAACTTGAAATCATGAGACCAATAAAACTTAACCGAACCATTTTTTAATTTTCTTGTTTTCATTTATTTAATTTAGTTCCAAAAAAATGACAATAAAAATACAATATACAGGGTGGGGCAAAAGTCTGGAAACCCCTGAATAACTTTCGAATACCCCTCTTCGGTAAACTTAAAATTTTGTACGGTAAACCGGGCTAATAAGACCTTCTTTAAGAGTGGGGTCGATTTTTGTTACCGGCCCCCATGTCGGGGCCAGGGGGGCCAACTTCATTTTTTTAAATACGAACCCCCACCTTGCGATACATTTTTGGAAAGGCCTTCAAATAAGAAATACATTGGTGCATATTTTATTTTTAAAATATTATTTGTTTGCAAATGGCGCTCAACTTTGTGTATGCAGTAAAGTCTGGAAACCCCTGAATATCTTTCGAAAGGACTTTCTCAGTAAATTTAAAATTGTGTACGGTAATCTTTGGTAATTAGACCTTATATTAGAATTGGACCGATTTTTTTTACTGGCCCCCATGTCGGGGCCAGGGAGGTCAACTTCATTTTTTAAAATACGAAACCCCACCTTGCGATACATTTTTGGAAAGGTCTAATCACCCCAACTTACTGTGCACAATTTTAAATTAACTGAGAAATCCCTTTCAAAAGATATTCAGGGGTTTCCAGACTTTACTGCATACACAAAGTTGGACGCCATTTGCAAACAGTTTAATATTAAAAAAATAAAATTTGCACCAATGTATTTCTTATTAAAAGACCTTTCCAAAAATGTATCGCAAGGTGGGGGTTCGTATTTAAAAAAATGAAGTTGGCCCCCCTGGCCCCGACATGGGGGCCGGTAACAAAAAATCGACTCGATTCTAAAAGAAGGTCTTATTAGCTCGGTTTACCTTACAAAATTTTAATTTTTACCGAAGAAGCCATTCGAAAGTTATTCAGGGGTTTCCAGACTTTTGCCCCACCCTGTATTATATACACAAAGTATAATTATACAGTAATATACAATGGATTTCTAAAGAAAAAATAAATAGATTGAATGAAGAAACAAGAACAAAAAAGAGAATAAAGCTAATGTCCTACCTAAAGGGCGGGGTTATTCTCTTCCACTCAACCCTTAAGTCAGGCAAGGGTCAACAAATTAAGTTGGTTAAGCATAGGTTTGCTAAAAGTTTCTGTGATATCACGACTGTGATGAACACAAATATGATAACTTTGTAGCTCAGAAGAAAATAATTTCAGGATTAATAATAAAAGAAAACAACTGATAACGATAAAACAATTTCTTCTTTATTACCTCTCAGAATTCCGTGCATCAATTTCTATTTTTAAATTCTTTACACCCTGCATATTTGTCTGGAAGGACAGCATATTCTTTACGTAGTTAACGCTTATATTATTCAAACCCAGTATAGTCAGTGTCAGCTGTACAAACAAGATATAGAGGCTTGTTGGGTCTGCCTGTCAGACTCATCTGTCCTGTGATCATCTGAATAGTAATCTGTTCAATAGAGCACACGAATGCCTTCGATTGAAACGTTTTGCCCAGAGGTATCATTGCCTCTAAAGGCTGCCGGCTGGTGCTTGAACGGAACATGTCTCTCTTTACTTTAAACACTTCTATGATATTATGTTATAATTACAACCGTTTTGTTAACAAAAGTAGTAGGGATTTTTTAACAGTGTAGAAAGGCCTTCTATTTATCGTCATCCAACTTTATTTCTTTACTTTGCAGATTGACGATTGAAATAGACTTAGTTATCATAGTATTAATCACTTTCATGATGTCACAACTACTCAAACTCGTTTTACTAAATCTTTGCTGAACTTCGGATTTGAACCATCGACTTCCAGGTTATAAGTCTACTGAAGTCGGTAATCGGAATAGACTTTTCTCTATAATATGGACTTGCAAAGAGAGTCCTATTACATATTATAATCTGTATATTGCAGACCAGTAGATATGCAGAGAAAGAAAATGAAAATAGGGGAGAGAGAGACAGAGAGAGAAAGAGAGAGATAGAGAGAGAAAAAGAGAGAGAGAGAGATAGATAGTATGACGTCAGTAAACTGCATCGGATATCCTACGGCTATTTGCAATTCTCAATGAGGCTTCTGTCTCCAATACAACTATCATTGTTATAACAAGAATCATGATCATTTTGTGAAGCCGGCCACAGCACACATGCATGCATGAGCGTCTCTTTCATGCAGACTTTTGTAAGTTGAAAATTGAATCATTCAACCGGCAAGCATGCCATGCATGCTGGTTGCTTGACCGCGTGTGGCGAGTTCATGCACAGGCCTGTCACAGGCGTCCATGGCATAACTTATTTTTTCTTCATTATCCTCTCTCACCCTTCTCTCTATCTCTATATTCTCTCTATACCTATACCTCTATTTATTTTCTATCATCATTACTCTGATCAGCAGTAGAAGCATTATATAAACCATCATGAAAACATCAGTTGAGGCATCAGCATTAAATGAAACACCATGAAAGCATCAGTAGAAGCATCAGCATTGTATGAAACACCATGAAAGCAGCAGTAGAAGCATCAGCATATTTACTAGCCATCGTGAAATGCAGCGAATTCCTTATTATCAACAACAGAATCAGAATAATAATATGCTCATTTCTCTAGAAGGAGCAATAGAAATATCAAGTAGGTAGATAAGATACCAGATTCCTTATTTTGTAATTCACCGAACATCTTTCCCGAGTCTTTTATCTTCCATTAGATTTGATTGGCACCTCGGGGAGGAAAATCCTTTGCAGACATTTTTTTCCTTCTTGCAATGCAGCATTTTCCTTTGTTCTAGTCCTATTTCTTGTAAAAGATTGATGATATGAAGCGCGTGTTGGAAAATTAAAATTGAAATGTTCCACCCCGTCCGTGAGGAGAGGGGGTCCGATAGCCGCTATCAAGGGTATTGACGGAACAGTCCCAAGGGACCTTTGTTCTGAAGATGTTACATGACACCTCTCGAAAATCGTTAACAACACAGTTTTAATAGGTGTTTTCTCAGAGTTTTTCTGTACCATCATTTTTCGTTGTTGCCGCTAAGTTTTATAATAATATATTGTAGATAAAAATATCTTTTATGGCATAACGGAGAACATGATGAATGAGTTATTCAATCAGATAACTAGATTTAATCAGTTACTTATAGCATTGTTCGTAAAGGTATGAATTGATTTATATTTTTTATTATTATTACTAATTTTTCGTATACAAATTAATATATATCTATATACAAGAGTATTATACTTTATCAAATCGTATTGCGAATTATTCTGCTCTGTACTCTGATATTCGGGATCCTCTCTTACCTCGTGTGGAATAATAAGTCACTCTTTTGATGTGATCAGCGACCAGTGGCGGAACTATGGGCAAAAAATAATAAGGTGTTGAAATAATCATGGAAAAGGAAAATTGATATGTGGCGCTATCCACTCAAGTTGTGATAATATAACACAAAAACACATTATCTTAATTATGTATTAATTTTCATATTGCGTTTCCATGTTACAGACTTTCTCAGCCGACAAGTTTTGGAGTCTTCCTAAAGTTTCGTGAGCAGGCAGATTCGCTGTACTTTATCTCGAGGATCTCATTGACGAATAAGGTAAATTATTAGTTCATAATTCCTGAATTACCTATTGTAGATACCTACTATTTTGTATATTATTTTAATTATTCAGATAAAAATAGGTATTTAGCACTTTGTATTTTTATTGCACATTGCATAATCAGATATATCACGGCGTGCATACAAAATAAATTCTGGGTCGCCAGTAAAGCCAGGGTGTCTTTTAAAAAACCTAGGTAGTTGTTTTATTGTTATGTCTTCCGTTCACATCGTATTACTATCCAGTATATATTAAATCAATGTACATATAGAGATTTGAATCCTTTAATTTGTAAACTTTTTTCTTTTTTTTTTAGTCAGTCAGATTTAACTCTACTGATTACATAATTATTTTAATCCTGATCTACAATTGGTCTTATTTTATTTATTTTTGTTAGCTATACAAATATTTATTATTTTGTATTAATACTTACTTACTGCATTGGCAACTCGAGCCGGTATCGACTCATTGCCTCGCCGACTATTTTCCTCCACACTTGACGGTCATTGTTGTTACATCCGAGAGTTTCCATGTCCCTTTTGATAGAATCTAACCATCTCAATCTTGGCCTTCCTCGCAAGCGTTTTCCCCTCATATTTCCTGTTAAGTTGTTACTGCCTCGCATTACATGACCATACCATTGTAAGCGTTTTGATTTAATAATGGCAATTTTAGTAATATTGTGAATATTCAACTACTTTACTACTTAATGTAGGTAATTAAACAAGGTTTTTTGACCACCAAACCTATTTACCACCTATCATTTAACACAGATATACCTAAGTTCATTCTTAAGTTGTACGTAGATACACTGTCTTATACCTACCTGTCGATATGTCCGTATCAAGCGATCTGATTTATAACGATTGCGCATTGCATATACACCCAGTTTAACGGCGAGCATAAAATATAAAAACTGACCCGCTAATAGCCGCTTGGACCTTAATATTGTTATGATTTGGTTCAAGCAAGTTGAATACCCCTTTGGTTCAAGCAAGTTGAAAACCCCTGTGAAATGTGTGAGCAATCAGCTGTTGAGAGGGGAAATTAGTTCGGTGTTTTTTAATCATAGAGTGAGCTACAGGTATTGAATCTCGATTTCTCACGAATTTTCTGAGCGGAATGTGCTGGAGTGTTCTCGCTCTTTTATGGGAGGTATATAATGGTAGCACGGTGGTTATGCGAGTTAGTTGAAATACTGAGATTGTGCGAGTTATTTGAATTCGAGATAGTGCAATATCGCGATATTAGCGATTTGTAGTGCGATAGTAGTTTCCGCGGATAGTACAGTAGTGTTTCCAGAGTGTATTCGTAAGTGATAAGAGACAGTTAAGCGTGCGTGAAGAGTCAGTTTAAGCATTAGACTTTGTGTTACGTGATAGTAGAACTGTTATAATAAGACATTTTGTACTTTTCGAGATTTTATAATTTTTCATAATAAACCTACTTTTTATTTTAATTATTTAATAGTAAATTCAAGTGCGTTTTAAACTTTAATCCCCCGAACCCGTAGCTCGTAACAGTGGTGTCAGAAGTGACGATTAAAGTTTTATTTGTCAGTGTTATTATAATTATTATTTTTGATTTAAGTTCTACTTTCCGGTTTTCCGCGCGCTCGTGTCGGTTATTTTATTTAATTTATTTTACATCGTTATTTTGCGTGTGAAGTGTTTCTTTCGCAATGCCGGTAAAGAATTTCAGCGAGTTGACCTGCAAAGAGCTTTCAGCCCAGCTAAGGAGCCGAGGGCTATCGACTTCTGGAAACAAGGCAGACCTGAGTTCCCGGTTAGCAGCGGCCTTAAGTCAAGAGGCCATAGACATATCAGAGGTAACATTTGATGTGCCGGATGGCACAGATGAAGGTAAGCATGAAGACGAAAGTATCGAAAATTCAGACAGTAATAATTTAGCCATGATGTTTGCTAGTCTGACCCAGACCATTAAGACTCTAAATATACAGACCGCTCAGCAAATAAATTCGGTAACTGAGCAAATTGAGGCTGCTAAAGATCAGACCACACAGATAGTTACAGAACAGATTAATAGCCGTGTTCTTGATTTACAGACCAGCTTAGAGTCTAAGATGGATTTGTTTCAGTCGGAAGTGGACAAAATCAAGCAGGATGTCTCTCAATTAGGCAACAGCGTGGTCGAGATGGAAAGGAGAATTGAAGATCGAATTGAAGATCGGGACAAAGAGTTCGAAAGAAAATTAGCCGAGGTGAGGAGCATCATAACCCTACCTGTTTCATCTTTTCCGGCTGTTTCGTGTGTCCCCACGGTGTCACCTGTCCATCCTGTTGAGCGAGCTAACCCGATTAAGATGAAACCTCCCGTATTTGATGGTAAGATGGCGTGGTCTATTTTTAAGAGACAGTTCGAAGCGGCGTGTGCAAGCAACTAATGGGGCGCGAGCGAAAAAGCGACTGCTCTCATGTTGGCGCTCCGTGGACCCGCGGCAGACCTCATACAGACGCTTCCAGCCGATAGCCAAGTTACCTATGACGAATTGGTTCGTGCCATAGAGCTCCGGTTTGGTGATGAACACATGCACCAAGTCTACCGAATCCAGCTACGGAACCGAATGCAGAAAAGCGGCGAGACTCTACAAGAACTTCAATCAGATGTTGAGAGGCTAGCTCATCTGTCCTATTCTAATGGAAATCCCGAGTTTCTCAGTGAGGTGGCTACTGAGGCTTTCGTCAACGCCATCGCCGATCGTGAGATACAGCAAGCTGTTCGCCTGGCTGGAAAGAAAACTACAGCAGAGGCCCTAGCTTATGCTCTCGCCTTTGAATCAGCGAAGCAAGCATCCCGTAACGCCTTGGGGATCCGTCAAGTGACAGTAGCAGACGAGATGGACCACTATTCTTCATCTACCCAGCGGCGCGTGAACACCGAGATCCGTTGTTGGAATTGTAATACTCCAGGACACACTCAGCGGGATTGTAAGAGGAGGAAACAACCCTCGAATTCATTAGAGTGCTGGTCCTGTGGCGAGAAAGGTCATCTACAAAGTGATTGCACTAAGCGCCGCCGATCAGAAAGAACTCGCTCACGGTCCCCCTACACGAGGGGAGAACAAGAAAAATTCAACCGGCGATCTAAGTCACCAGAGGTGCGGCACAATCACACGGATAAATGATGTAGTTTATAGGATTCAGAAAGGAACTAGAGGCAAGTTTAAAGTTATTCATCTAGATAGATTAGCTCCCTATTTAGAACCTGAGTTGTCCCAAGATTAGCAAGTTACTGTTCGGGACGAACAATTTTTAAGGAGGGGATAGTGTTATGATTTGGTTCAAGCAAGTTGAATACCTCTTTGGTTCAAGCAAGTTGAAAACCCCTGTGAAATGTGTGAGCAATCAGCTGTCGAGAGGGGAAATTAGTTCGGTGTTTTTAATCATAGAGTGAGCTACAGGTATCGAATCTCAATTTCTCACGAATTTTCTGAGCGGAATGTGCTGGAGTGTTCTCGCTCTTTTATGGGAGGTATATAATGGTAGCACGGTGGTTATGCGAGTTAGTTGAAATACTGAGATTGTGCGAGTTATTTGAATTCGAGATAGTGCGATATCGCGATATTAGTGATTTGTAGTGCGATAGTAGTTTCCGCGGATAGTACAGTAGTGTTTTCCAGAGTGTATTCGTAAGTGATAAGAGACAGTTAAGCGTGCGTGAAGAGTCAGTTTAAGCATTAGACTTTGTGTTACGTGATAGTAGAACTGTTATAAGACATTTTGTACTTTTCGAGATTTTATAATTTTTCATAATAAACCTACTTTTTATTTTAATTATTTAATAGTAAATTCAAGTGCGTTTTAAACTTTAATCCCCCGAACCAGTAGCACGTAACAATATATTATTTTTTCTATTTTATAAAATGAAAATCTACACATTTAGTAAATAAGTGCAAAGTCATCATATTTAAAAAAAATAAAAAAAGTTATCACTAATTTACTCGAAATCGCCCAAATAAATATTCCCGGTTTCTAGTGTGACTCGAACCATTGACCTCCAGATAACGATTCCGCCGCCTTGTCAATAAAGTTGCTGAGATAGGTTGCTATAAACAATATGATAAATGGTAAGCTGGCGACAGCTTAGGATTACTGGAGCAATAACACGGAGAGGGAACGATAGCCCCTCTGACCTTCTCAAAATTTCCGCTAGAGCTGTTTTGATGATCCTGTTATTGTCTCTAAGAGAAACTTGGACACCTGTCCTCTCTGTTCTGAAGGATCAACATATCCTTGTAGTATCTGTCACAGTATTAAGGTCTGAAAATGTTACCTCCAAATGCTCTTTTCGCTATCTATTGTATATGAATCCCTTTTAATGTGTTTCTCATTTTCTGTTTCTCTTTTTCTATCGTTGTATCTCACACACTTTCTTCTTACATTTGCATTTCCGTTCTCTCTCTAACTCTCTTTCTCTGCTTGAATATTACTAAACAAATTTATTCAAGTTTTTTTTACAATATATTATTATACATTTACAAAAACAAATTTGTAATTATTAAACAAAACTTGATCTAGGACGGTTCTAATACCTACGGCAATTATTTATCTCTCTCTCTCTCTCTTTCTTTCTATACTTCCCTTCACTTTATCTCTCACTTGGTGAGAATCTTTCATGGAGAATAATAAAAAAATCGGCTTCGAGCTTGAATTTTTTAATTCAGTTTCTAAATTAAGCCAGACAAATGAGACCACAGCAGCTAGATCGATAAAGCGGGTTACTTTTAACCTAGAGGTCGGTTGTTCAAGTCCCAAGTCCTGAAAAAATTTAGTAGTTCTGACTTTGAGTGATTGTGTCATCGCGATAAAATTGTAACTGAGCTGGATACAATAACCGAGAGAGAGAAAATCTCGAAAACTGTATGGTGTGTATACCTCCACTTATCTGCACATACTATAGTAAGACCCAGTGTTCACCAATTTCCAAGGGAGTGATTCTTTCAATTCTTCCTCATAAATTAATAATGGGGACAGCAGCATACTCCGACCTGACTGGAATACAATACACATTGGGGATCTAATTCAGACATTTTTCTTCACTCGAGCCAAATAGAAATGAAATAATACATGGGGAAGTAAAGGAAAAGATGAAATTCATTCAGGTTTCATTAAAATCATATGATTTTCTTTCATTCTTTTCTACCCCCTCGCTCATTCTCCCACGTCCCTCTTACCCCATTCTTTCATATTTCCTACCGTTCCTATTCCCTTCTCCTTGGTATACCATGTTTCTTTTACCTATTTCCTTTTTACTTCCTATATTTTCTATATTAGAAACGGTATTGTGTTCGTTTAGTATAATTATAATATTTTTTGCTCTAATTTCTATTTTTTCTGGACGTTGCATAACCTCCTGAACAACTTTGTTTTTGTGTCAGTTTGTCAATCTGTTACTATGTATTCCTTGTAACGCGCAAATCTCAGAAATTACGAAATTTTGTACACACATATTATAGAAAAAGTATTTTAGATGGTCCCATTTTAAATTAATGATCTTCGCGCGTGGCGTTTCTTTGAGATGGAGACCATGTGCCTGACCTCTACCTTTGTACTGAAACACTTATACAGGGTGGACCTGTTTAAGTGACGAGGTCGATTTTTCTCAAAAACTATTGCATGTACAGAAAATTTATTCCGATGACCGCTAGAAATCTGCCAAGGTTGTCCTTCAAGGTTATTTTAAGGTCAACTTCAAAATATTAAATGAATCGACCTCAATTTTATTGCATATTTTTCAGATTTTCCATCCAAATATGACTACATAAGTTTGGAATAAATTTTCTGTACATGCAATAGTTTTCTAGAAAAATATACCTCGTCACAACGGGTCCACTTTGTATCTCGTGAACGGTACACCCGATTTTGATAAATTTTTATATGTTTATACGTACTAGTGTTTTACATAATACATTTGTATTTTATTATTGAATAATTCATGTTCGAGCCTTGATATTAAGGAAATAGCGAAAATGTTGATCATAATCAAAAGTAAGGTGTTCGACTTGTCGAAACAGAATTCTTTTTTGAATGTAGAATGTAGATTTCAAGTGATTCAGTAAAAAATCTCTGTTTCTAGCGATAGTATAATGAACTTTAAACATTCACGAGGAAGTATTGTGTCCATAATTGGCATTGTATTTTTTTTCTCTTCTCCTGTCCCCGCTTTCCTCACTACTTTACCCTGTGCTGTGCAGGTATTTCTTGCGTCGGGAGTTTGGCCCTGCGCCAGAAAAACACGAGAGAGCATTTTCCAAATGAAATGAAGATCAAGAAGAAGGCGGCGCAGATCATAATTTCTCCCCCTAATATCTTCTCCTTCTAATATCCTCTCCCCCTAACATCTTCTCCTTCTAATATCTTCTCCCCCTAATATCTCCTCCCCCTAATATTTTCTCCCCCTAATATCTTCTCTTCCCCCTAATATATCCTCCTTCTAATATCTTCTCCCCCTAATATCTTCTCCTTCTAATATCTTCTCCCCCTAATATCTTCTCCTTCTAATATCTTCTCCCCCTAATATCTCCTCCCCCTAATATTTTCTCCCCATAATATATCCTCCTTCTAATATCTTCTCCCCCTAATATCTTCTCCTTCTAATATCTTCTCCCCCTAATATCTTCTCCTTCTAATATCTTCTCCCCCTAATATCTTCTCCTTCTAATATCTCCTCCCCCTAATATCTTCTCCTTCTAATATCTTCTCCCCCTAATATCTTCTCCCCCTAATATCTTCTCCTTCTAATATCTTCTCCCCCTAATATATCCTCCTTCTAATATCTTCTCCCCCTAATATCTTCTCCTTCTAATATCTTCTCCCCCTAATATCTTCTCCTTCTAATATCTTCTCCCCCTAATATCTTCTCCTTCTAATATCTTCTCCCCCTAATATCTTCTCCTTCTAATATCCTCTCCCCCTAATATCTTCTCCTTCTAATATCTTCTCCCCCTAATATCTTCTCCGTCTTTCGCCATCAGAAGGCGGCCTGTGGCTCACTTTTTTCTCGATTTTCAATATTCTTTACTGTTTTTCCATTATTTCCATGTGGATAGAACTTTCTTATTTGCCCCAAGAGCTAGAAGAAATTACCATTTAATGGTACGTTTTTTTTTTTTTTTTTTTTCTTCTTCTGTTTTTTTAGTTTCCACCGAATAGAGGATGAACCCCCCGTCTCGATTGACCTAGAACCTTATTTTTAAATAGACATTAAACAAATTAACAATTAAATGTTAAATAAATTAAATCTGTACGTGCATCTTCAATTTACGTAAATCTTTACATGCAAAAAACAATTAAAATAAATCTTTACGTGCATTGGTAGTCAAGTGGTTAACGCGCTAGTCTTGTAAACCAGGTAGTGTAGGGATCCGTTGGTTCGAATGCCACCCCTGTTCATTTCCTCATTAATTTGAGCTTATGACCACATAATAATAAGACTCTGAGGGTTAGGTGGTAGAAAATGCTTTGAGAATTAACCTCGCCTGGTAGTTACCTTCCACTTAAGAGTATTATTATCTTATTATTATTGTTTCTCTATTTTTCATTCCGTATTCTACACCTATTTCTATCTCTGATTTACTCCCACTCAAAAAATTAGATTATAAACAGAAAAAGTATTATTATATTATTATTAAGAGTACAAGGACAGTACTCTTACCCCATACGAGTAAGCACCTCTTACAAATAATAACTCATTTTTCCAGGAAAGTTATGACTGGTATAAGTGGACCCGGGGCATCTAAGTCTAAAATACAATTCTACCCCGTCGGGCATCAAACCCGTGTCACAAGCATTCTAGCAGGGTACACAACCCACTCAAACACCGTGACGCCTCTACTGGTTAGCTAGAGGTAGGTTTTTATTTGAGAAACTACATACCTATATATATGTGACAAAAAATTCAATATTTTAGTACACTTAATGCTGCACTACTATAATAATAATTCTGTTTAGTCCAAGGTAAACACCAGGTGAGGTTAATGCTCATAGCAGTTTTCTACCACCTAACCCTCAGAGTCTTATTATTATGTGGTCACAAACTCAAATTAATTAGAAAAAATCCATGCACTATGTGGGATTTGAACGAACGGATCCCTACGCTACTTGGATTACCAGACTAGCGCGTTAACCACTTGACCACCAGTGCACAATGGCACCGTCGAGATGGACGCAGCTACACAATAATGAATTAATGACGTGTGATTCATCTTTATATCATTGTTCAGAAGACTCGTTTGTTCTAGACTATAGTGATGCTTTGATTGTTGAAGATCGAGGTAATCGATTAGAAACCATTACGACAATCGTAATCGATTGATAACTAATCGACTTGTACTTAATCGATTACTACTGATTAATCGAGCATCATTTATTTCAGAATTTAATCTGAAAATCAATTTCTTGTGAAAATAATCGATTAATCGAGCATCACTACTTGACTAGTCACTGAACAGGCATACAGATGTGGTAAGTGTGGTCAACCTCTGCATCCCACGACGTGTTTCGTCAAATCTTTCCCACGAACTAACTTCTAGAGCTAGAGAAATGCACCAACTAAAGCACCCTTGACATTTATGACCACTTAAAATGATTGTAATGAAACCCTTTTGTGTTAGGTAACAAGTGGACGAGGTTAAAGCTCAAAGGAATTTTCTGCGCCCTGATCAACAAAAGTATCTGAAAACATTGTGGTTGTAGTCATGATGGATCAAAGGAATTCAGGTCTGCATGTATGTGGTTTCAATATGTTATTATATCACAGCTTTATCCAACTTCCGGAGCTTGATCAATAAGGCGGCGGACTTCTAACCTGGAGGTCGGTGGTTCAAATCCCGGTTTCAGGGTAGATTTAGTAAAGCTTATCACGAAGCTATTGTGATATCACAAAAGTGATTAACGCAAATATGATGTCGCATCAGCTTTAAAGTTGACTCAATATCACGAAACTTCAAATCACATCATTTTCAATGAAAGTCTCTTTTCTTTTCCTGAGGCGGCCACTGGTCGCTATCCATACATTTCTACTTCAAAAGAGGCAATTTAAATACGCAGTACGCAATATCCATCTGTAACGCGTATGTATGTACAATTGGTTGTACATAAGTACATATACGGACATACCTACATGGAACACATATAACAAGGTAGATTATATTAAGCTTTCGATAAGCTTCATGACCATGTCATTGTTGACAAACGAACAAGAAAAAATTGTCGACAGACACTAATGCACGAAAGGAGGGGTATGAATTCATATTAGTCCGTCCCGGTAGCTCAGTGGTAAAGGCGGCAATGATTCCACAGTTCATGGGTTCGAAACGCAGCCGGGACATGACAAGTTATCCTTCCATTCGTGATTTTTACCACATAATAATATGTCTTGGAATAATAGTCCCTATCGGGCAGTAAAAAATAAGGCGATATTATTATTATTAGTTTTCACTAATATGAAAGTAGGGCTGTGCTACATGGGCGTAGGAAGGTTTGGCAAAAGGGGGGGGGGGCAACAACCACTTCAAGGTATTGGAAAGGGGGGAGGGGGGGGGGTTGAAATTACACTTTCCTCTCATGTATTCTCCCTCCCTTTCTCTCTCATTCCCTCTCTCCCTCGCTCTCCCTCTCTCTCCTCTAGCCCCTCTTAGTCTCGCTTTCAATCTCTCCCCCCCCTCCCCCTCTCCTCCCCCCTTCTCCACCACAAGAATCATCACAAGCGGGAGGAGAAAGGAGATTAAACGGAAAATCGGGCGGTGCGAGCGAAAATCTCGTTAAAATTTAATTCCGAAAATTTGAGCTCATGCATGTGCAGATGAAGGTGTGTGTAATTTGGGGGAGGGGGGTGATTTTGGAGGTATTTACCACACCCCCCCCCCATCGCTAGGGCAGAGGGCGCTACCCTACACCCACCTAAGCGTTAACCCCCTCCCCCCTGCCACTGTTGTCTCGGATTTCTGAGAGTGACAATCACGGAGAGGGAAGGGGGGGGGGGGGTTAATTGTCTAACCGAAGCCTCGTAGCCACAACATTCGAGACTTGTCGGGGGAGGTGGGAGGGGGGGGGGGTAAATATTCCGGGAAGGATTTTGTGTGTGTGTGTGTGTATTTCGCAGTAGGTGAATATTCATTCGGAGATTAATTAATGGCAGGGATAGAGTGGGCGAGTGTGGTGCTGTTTTTTTTTTTTTTTTTTGGGATGTTTAACGTTACTTTCAACTGCACGGTTATTATTGCTAATAAATTATTTATTAATAAATTTAGTAGTACATAATGTATGTATCTACAAAGAAGTAATGATAAAAATTAAAATACAAAACTGAGAAAAGTACAAAGAGGACAAAGATATATTACATACATAAAATACATACAGATATCCATAGGCCAGGGTTATATTATCACAACTTACCCGCTCTTTGCTGTTCTAATCAGCTACTAAAATTAACCTCAACTAGCATGAGTGAGTCCGGTAACAACCTACATCAAGAATTTGAATTGTCACTCATCCAAGTCCAAACCTCTCTGGACTTTGCTTAACTTCAGTCACAGAACGAGAACTGGTGAATTCAACGTGTCATTCTTATTATTATTATTATTTTACACTTCATTAATAAGGACATAATGTATATACACACACAGATAATTTAATACAAATTAATATGCAATATAAGAAGAAGTAAAAGGAGAGAATTTTTTTATATACCTAATATAAATATGTCCTAACTAAAGGGCGGAGTTATTTGGCAATCTCTTCCACCTAACCTTTTTTTGGCGTTGGCAGTGGAGTGTGGACCCAACTGTGATGTGTTCCGTCGAAACCAGATAGTGTAAGTAAAAATAGTGTAAAAAAAAAAAAAAAAAAAAAGATAAGTGTATGAGAGACAGAGATGAGAAGTTACCAGAACATGGATTTTAAAAGGTATATTGACAGAGCAAGAGAGAGAGAGAGAGAGAGAATGTGAGTTAGGGCGGGCACCGTAATAATATGTTGTGTACTGCGGGCTAGATTGAACCTGTCAATATTTATACCCTGTGTTTTATGCTTTAGACTCTTTAGAGAACATGGAGCTTGAAAGAAAGGAAGAAAGAGAGAGAGAGAGAGAAAGAGAGGCAGAGATACAGAGAGAGAGTGAGAAAGAGAGAGAGAGAGAACTGGTAGAGAGAGAGAGAGAGAGAACTGGTAGTGAGAGATAGAGATATAGTATGATGGAGAAAAGGATGAAATAAATAAAGAAATAAAATGGTGTAACACCACACGACTTTCCTTATATCACCCCCAATGTATCGGTAAATTTTGTGCCTGGCTATATTTTATTTATTTAGCGTATGGCTCTTTATTATTATCTACACAATTTGATAAGAGAAAAACAAAGTTTACAAAAATAATATTGTACTAGGTAAAGGAAAAATAATAATAACTAAAAACAAACTAAATAGGTAATACTTCTGGTCTTATAATTATACTAATATTTGTGTTATTTATGTATGCAATAGCATCTTCGGTGGCAAACAGGAAATGGTCAAAGTCTCCAGGATATGATGTTGCAGGACACTCCTGCACAATGTGCTTCACGGTCTGATGAGCTGCTCCACAATGATTGCATTCTAGGGTAGGATGTATGCCCCACTTATGCAACATATCTCCACATTTGCCGAACCCAGTTCGTATCCGAGTTAGTGTTACCCAGGTTTTGCGGGGTAAACTGTGGCCGCCTGGCTATAAAAAGTTCAAGATATAAAAAAAATTATCGGAGTAAACCCCTATTTTTTTATCTTTAACGATTCAAAGGAGCGGCTTTTGCGGAAGACCAATGGCCGAAAACAACTGTTTTGGTATCCTGGCTATGATTCGTTGAGAAATATGAAAAAAGTCTTACTTACTTACTCCGCAGTCAATACGGACCGCGAGGGTCCTTGAATTGTTGCACCAGTCTCTTCCATTCATTTCTATCCTGAGCTAAGCCCTGCCAATCTTCTTGGATTCCGGTGCTAAGTAAAAAGTATATCCCTGACACCATCCTCCCACTTGATCCTGGGGCGTCCTCTAGGGCGGGCTTGGTCGTACTGTAGGTCTATAGATCTCTTGATGTTGGTGAAGTCTTCAGCACGTGCTACATGGCCTGCCCACTGGAGTACCTTGGCTTGGATGCCATTCTTTATCATGGGTTTGTTGTATAGGTCTTAGAATTCTCTGTTTTTTTCTTCTCCTCCATTGATTGGTTTCTTGGTCATATATCGGTCCTAGTATTTGTTTCAAAACCTTGTTTTCAAAGGCCTACATTTTAAGGGGTATCTTTTGTTTTATTGGCCATGTTTTACTTGCGTATAAAAATATAAGTTTTATTATGGTATCTATGTGAAAAACTAGGTGGTAGGTCAAATTTTCGACGAATGCAATACTTTCCTTATTAAAAGGTAAGGGAAGTAAAAATGTGGAAGAGAGGAAGACAGGTTCAATGAGGGATGGATGTTTTAGGGAAGAAGATTAGGAGAATGAGTGGAGGGAGGAAGAAGAAAGAGAGGAAGAGGAGAGAGAGAGGGTACATCAGGTATTTTTACAGCATTGTGTTGACGTGTGAGAGAGTTTGACATATTTTTTTCGCCATTTCTCTCCCTTCTTCTCTCTCTATTCCTCTTCCCCTTTCTTTCTCTGTCTCCTGAATTCATTGAATATCTTCCTTCCTCTTTTCTTTCTCTTTCCCTCTCAAAAACATTGAACCTATCCTTCTCTCTCTCTCTCCCAAAAACATTGAACTCTCCCTTTCATTCCCTCCCTCTGAAACACATTGGAACTGTCCCTTTCGCTTTATCTCCATTCTCTCTCCGCATTAACATTAAAGTTGACGGATTAGGCTGCGTCAATACTCACTCAGCCCCGTACCAACGCTAATCCTGTACCCCCCCCCCCCCCTCCTTCCTGACTTAGAGGAGAGTAGAGTCAGAGCTGTTCTGTCTGATTGATATTTTGATTCCGGAAATCCTTGAAATTTGAAAGGCTCACGGACGAATATTTAAATAATTATAAATAATAGGTACTCAAAAGTTTTCTGGGGTATCTATTTCATTTCTTTCTCTAAACTTTGATACTCCATTTATAATCAAAGCCTCCGTAGCTTCATCGATAAGGTGGCGGACTCATAACCTGGGGTTTAGTGGTTCGAGTACCAACTTCAGCAAATATTTAGTAAAGCAATTTTGAGTATTTGTGACAGCACGAAAGTTTAAAAAAAGGAAATAAAGAAAGAAATCCAATTTCCGGATTAAATTTTTTGTCAGTTTTGAGGTTCGAACCCAGGACCATTCGCAAGATTGGCAAGCGAGTACCTTACCACGGAGCTAT
This sequence comes from Bactericera cockerelli, assembly GCA_024516035.1. NCBI lineage: Eukaryota > Metazoa > Arthropoda > Insecta > Hemiptera > Triozidae > Bactericera > Bactericera cockerelli. The sequence continues at coordinate 57,299 of JAMCCL010000026.1, forward strand.
ATTTTCTGGTGTTACTATTAGTATTAGTTTTGGTGCTTTTGTTATGATAGCTACGCTTGCTTTGGGTTTTGTGTTTTATTTTATTCTTTTTGTTGAGTTTTTCTTTTTCTTATCCTATTTCTGCTACTTCGCCTTGCAATGCATTGGTTAGAACATTGGTTCATGGATATTTAAATTTTGTATTCTGACCTCCTTCGTTGAAACTTTAGAAAACTTTTCATTCCTTAAGTTGCATCTCTGAGTCAGACATTCAGGTTTTCTCGTATCTTATTTTTTGCTATGAACGTATTGAGCGTGCATTGCAATGCAGTCATCCCTTTATACATTGTACCTACATAAGCAAATTTTAACCCAAAAATGAACAGTGTGTTATTTGTTATATGTATATTTATATTATTTCGAGTATAGAGTTTATAAAGTATAATTAATATTAAATTTTCTTTTAAAAAAATCGTACATTCGTATGTTTTATTGAATAGTATTTTTGAACTCTGATAATGAAAAATAAGCGAAAAACTTGACCAAAGAGTGCAAAAAGGTTCTCGACTTGCCAATACAGAATTTTTTGTAGAATTTAGAATGTAAGAAAAACGGTATTCTACTAAATAAATTTGAAGAGAATCAGTTCAGAACTTTTTTAGATACAAGTGATTTAGTCAAAAGAATTAAAATATCAGAATCTAATGATAGTAGAAAGTCAAAAATGATGATTGCCATTCACGAGGAAGTACTGTGTCCATAATTTAAATTATATTTTTTAAATTGTTTAAAACAAAACATATTGTAAATACTTACTCGTACTTGTTTGTATGTTTGTGTTGACCATTCTGGTAATGAATTATGGCCTTACTTTGGTTTTATCGAAAGTAAAATAATAAACGACTTGAGAAATCACAGGGCTGTGCTTATAACGCTAATGAAAGACTTTAAAATGTTAGTGTAAGACATAAAAATAGCTCTTCATATATTTATTTACATACCTTTGAAATTCTACACGGTAATTAAATTAAAAATAAATTTAAAAAAAAAAGATTCACAGAGACCAAGTTCAAGGAGAAAGTTTTTAATTTTCCTCTTACAATTCTTGTTATAATCTTTACATAAATTTAGATTAAAAATATAAATATTGTAATGTTTTAATAATGATAATTACAAAATGAGTAAAGAAAATTCAAAATTATGATATGTAGGTACTTACGAAAAAGTAATTACAAAAAGTTTGTTAACTAATTCAAAGCATATAAAAAAGGGAGATATTTTTTATTCTCTTTTCTCCTCAAATATGAAAAGAAATAATTTTCTGAACTTATTACTTTTTCCGCTCTCTTCCCCTCATTCTCTTTATTCCTCCCTACATCTCTCTCTATCTTTCTCCTTACTCTCCTTTTCCTTCTTTCTCCCCTTTAGTCCTTTTAACCCTTTTATAGGCATCAATTATTCGCTTTAGTCTTGAAATTTAAACAGGCTTAAAATCAAAAATACTTTGAAGAAATTAAATTTGTTTTTGAAGGGTCGAGATTGGTTGACAAAGTTAATTGGAGATGATTGAGTACAAAACTTCTATGTAAAGCTGTTTAAGGATTATAATATTACATTGATTAAAGCACCACAAAATTTCGTTTCAAAGTCTTGAATTAATGTAGTAACTGGGGCTTTAAAGGCGAAAGACAAAATTTCCCAGTTACTAGAGGTTCGAAGAAAAAAGGCCACTGGTTCAATAACGCTACTACGAAAGGTGTATTACAGATATTGAAAAATATTAAATTTACACTGAAAAGGTAAAAAAGAGAACTACTACCACGCAATGAGATTGGATGGTTTCAGGTCTCACCTGCAGTACTTGTGGAAAGTTCTTACGCAGAAGAAAGGGACTTGGGTGGTAGAGCAGGAAAGAAATCGACGCACCACTAGCTGTGACAGTTTGAACCAAAAGTATAGTTCCATTTCGAGATCTACTATTATTCTTGTTACATAGTACAGGTAAACGGATAGTTGATCGATAACATTCTAGATATGATTATTAATGTACAGAATAATGTGTTGGAATTTATATGATTATTTTTTTACTATTATTATTACTATACTTAATATTCAACACTCACTTGAAACTCTAGAGCGATGGAAAATAATACTTTGCAAAAGTTTTTTTTTTTTCGTTAAGTTATAATTATATTGTAAGCTAAATATACATGTATACATTATTTGGAAATGATTTTGGCTATCAATATCAGTTTATATGCTAAGTTATTCTTTTAGCTAAACATCATCTTCTAATTTTTCTTCTTCAAGTTCTTCCTCGTTTTCAATTATTTCTTCCACAGTTTCATCTTCTACCCCGTATTTGACCATCGACTGCGCCAAATACTCATCGATGAGAAACTCCAACTGATCTCCTGGAACTGTTTCTATTGGTTCCATTATGTCCCACAGTATTTCCACCGCCTGTGTTTCTTCAGTCGTCTCTTGGCCCATACTTTGTCCACCGTCTGATAGATCGCGGGGAATATCGTGGATGTTCTGTTTGAAACTTTCCGGATACAATTGGTTCCGCTTACCTATGGAAAAAATATATATATATATATACATATAGTGGTGATCGTATAGATAAATAAGAAAATAATTTACATCTAATGGATAATAAATCTATCCCCTAACAGACAATTCAACAGCATGTAAGAAGAAAAAATATTTTTTTATTGTTGTGATTTCCTCTGTGTTAAAACTAACAAAGATGGCCGATTTTACGGTACGAGTTCTCCATTTACTTATTTATCCATGGGTGATCGAGTGATCAAGGTGCTAGTCTAGAAATTCATGCTCCGTTGGTTTTACTTCCACTCTAATCTTCCTCATATTTGAGAATGACACTAAAGAACTACCTGGTGGTATGTTGAGATGACATGATTTATATATAATATAATATAAATACAAATAAAAATGACATAGTCTGGTAACTAAATTATGTATGATTTCGAAGAGTTTTATAAATAAAAAATCGAATTAATATTTCTATTACATACCTATCTTTATTTTTCTCATAATAATTAACATTCTATCAAATAATGAGCAACAATTTCTTATCAATTTCATTTTGAATATTTTTTATGGACGAGTAAAAGAAGTTAGAAATGTTTCTAACAAACAAGAACGTTAAAACAAAGAAACGCAAATAAAAGAAGCAAAGAAAGAAATGCAGGCGGAAAGAAAAAAACCAAAGTAGAATAGAGAAATTCATTGCAATTATTTTCCGAGGGAAAGTTTGTATTTATTCTGATTTACATGAAAGAAATAAAGAACAAACAATAAATGATGATAATCATTAGAATAGAACCACGAGGAGGACAAAGAATACAAAGAAGTCTTATTTAAAGATATTCATAATACTAACAAAGAACTGTTGTTCTATTGCAGTGGTGTATCATGTTCCAGCCAATGAACTGATGTATTCCAGTATCAAAGTGTTGGGTCAATCAATCAATCAATCAAATATTTTATTGTGTAATAATTATACAATGTATGTTTTACACATTTTTTTAAATTAAAATTCAATTAAAAATTTAAAAATAAACAAATAAGTTGGTAAGAAAACAAAGAAGAGAAGGAGAAATGAGAGAAGAGAAACATTGAAGAAAACGAGGGAGAAATAGAAAGAGTGAAAAAATAGGGAAAAAGATAAAAAAAGACCCAACATTTCATTTACCCCTTGACCACGTTTTACCACCTGAATTCCTCTATTCTGTATGAGATAATTTCAATTAGTCCTTTTTTAAGTTGTTGTTTGAAGTGATTGGGATTTTCTCGTTTAATAATATCTGACAAGGAATTATAAAGTTGAATTCCTTATATTATAAAGTTGAATTGTTTGTTGTTACTGTTATGTCATTTCTGTGTCGTGTATTGTAGGTGTGTTCTGACATTTTATGAATGAGGCAACATGTGTAAAGCAGCGCTGAACCCCACTTTCTTTTGTATTGATGTTATTGCATAATTATATGGCAGATGCAAGTTTAGGTTTAAAATATAGAATGTGGGATTTCCAGCGCAACCTTGAATCTAGTATTAGACCTAAAAATTGAACGTTGAATGACACCATGTTTAATTAGGAATTCTGACGAAAAGACATTGTATATTATTATAGAAGTTAGGAAATTTCTGCATCTGATTTCTCTCTGTTAGGTAAGATAAACCAAACTCGTCTTGCTGCTGAAGGTTTGCCGTATGTAAAAATCGTGCCATTATTGAGGACAGAATTTGTTAATTCTACCTAAATATAGTGCCCAGCGATTGTCTTTACACTTACACGGACAAATGAAACCTATAGCTAACAATAATGTTTGCCAAAATGACCGATTTTCATTCATAACACTAGGGGCCAAATTATGAAACTGTAATTAAATTAAGAAAAGACAGACACGTCCTCAAGTTGGAGTTTCAACCAATCACAGTGCACTAAAGCCCAAGTTGAGTGACAGTCTGGCTTATCTTAACCTCTAATCCTAGTAGTTACTTACTAAGATTGACTTGGATTCCACAACGCTAACCACTCGGCTACTCAAGTAGGTTTCACATTGTCATGAATGTTTCACATGGTCATCTCTAAGATCTATGGCTTGGTTATATCCTGTCATTCTTAGACGATTAGACAATATTTTACTGATATTTAACTGTGTCGTAGTACATTTTCATAAGCTCTATCTCTTTGAGATTAAGAGCAAAGGTATTTTATTTCACTCCTTTCTGAGTTTCAATACTGCTTCCATATCTCTCTTCTTCTCGATGCATTAGTCCTGTCTCATTTAACTTCTATAACTTGTAGTGACAGAGTCATTTTAATGCTTTACTCTCTCTCTCTTTCTTATGCCGTTTCTTTTGTTTTCCTTCCCTCTCTTTTATCTCACTCTATTACCTTTTATTTTTCATCTTGCTGTTTCTCTGCAATATATTTTCATATCTACCTTCCTATACTTCTATCTTTCTCTCTTTATCGCTCTTACTCTTCTTCTCACCTCCTTTATTTTTATTTTTCCTTCCATGTATTTTTTCTACTCTAATATCATTCTCGCACTCTTTGTCTTCTCTAGTTTCTCCCCTCATACTCACTCAATCTTCTTGTTCGTTGCTCCTCTCCCTCTCACTCATACACTCTTAAATTCACTAAATCTTTGTACTTCACAGTTCTTGTGTCTCATTCAATCCCCCCAAAAACACCACTTCGTGGTTAAAAAAAGAAGAACGCCTCACTCAAAAGAATTATTATAATTAGCTAAAAACAAATGATATCAAATTGAGAACACCTTACCCCCTCTCTTTCTATATCTCTGCACTACTCTCTGAATTTATTCCTCTTATGTTTATCTTTCTTTATCCTTTCTAGGGGTCATCCCAAACTTGATTTCTCTTTAAATTTACTTGTTGCACGGCAATAAAAAAATGGCGGTCGGAGTATAATTTTTCTGAACTTATTTGATTTGAATCGAGAAAATTACACCGCGACCGCCATTTTTTATTGCCGTGCAACAAGTAAATTTAAAGAGAAATCAAGTTTGGGATGACCCCTAGAAAGGATAAAGAAAGATAAACATAAGAGGAATAAATTCAGAGAGTAGTGCAGAGATATAGAAAGAGAGGGGGTAAGGTGTTCTCAATTTGATATCATTTGTTTTTAGCTAATTATAATAATTCTTTTGAGTGAGGCGTTCTTCTTTTTTTAACCACGAAGTGGTGTGTTTTTGGGGGGATATCAGTTCTTTTTGTACGAAAATATAGGTTCATACACTACTGAAACATTATGAATAACAAAAGTAAATAAGCTGGGAAAATGTGAATGTACCAAGTTGTCTTTTTTTAAGATATAGTTTTAGCAGTACGTATTTAATTTTTTCTAAGGTCAATATGTATTTGGATCACAGATTTGGCCCCCTGAGTCCCCAAAGTGAGTAAATAATATATAAATTTGCAATGCAATACCTTTTGATTCTATACTCCCACATGATTAGGTTTATCTTTCAATGCTAAATAGACCTCGGAGCCTCCTATGAGGGACACTAAAACACCTGGATTTACAAATGCCAAAGAAATTAATTAATCACCTTATCAAGGTGAGGTAATGAGTGCTCTCCCGTTGACCTTTTCTTACCCGAATTCTCTCCGGCTTGTTCCAGGGGTCACCACGAGTATCTCTCCCGGAAATAAGACCATGCTTTTTTACATTAGGTATTTAAGAAAATGAAAACTATAAAATTATCATTTTTATATAAGAATCGGCCTTTTATAAGGAAATCTTTAAAATCTCTAACTAATGAAAGGCAATGACTTCAGTGTATAGTAGATTTAGGTAAAATATATAGAAGGCCATGCCTCAGGAATATAGTAGGGTTAGGGATAATACATAGAAGGCAATTCCTCGGGTTTATATTAGGGTTAGGTAAATATATAGAAGGCCATGCCTTGGGTTTATCATAGTTTACCCCGGACATAATGGACAGAGAAAAAAAACTTGAAGGGGATCGAACCCAAGTCATCGTGCGTGCAAGCCTAGTATGCTACGCACTTGGCCAAAGTCACTACTTTGTCACAGCTTTTAGTGAGTAGCATCGATATTTTTTTTTTTTTTTTTTTTTAAGTGGGGTTTAACGTCGCTTTCAACTGCCATGGTCATATCACGACGAGCATCGATATTATGAGAGCTAATTCATCATATTTTATCTCCATCCAACCATGATTGTCCAAAATCAATCTCGTAATGCCGTCACAGGTCATTGGCCAATTCTGCAACCACTAAAATTTTCCTCGCGAGGGTAATGAATGGGATCGTCATGAAGATCAAATATAAAGATCGGAAAAACAAAACAACGTTAAGCCCAATTTGAAAATATAGAGCTAAAAAATTTCGTCCCCACCAGGATTTGAACCCATAATGACTGGATGGCAGGTCGTGCACGCTACCAATAGACAAAGTTATCTTCTAAAGAAACGGACGGAAAATGAACTAACTAAATTAATACTTGGAAACTTACACATTAAAATTTTACAGTGAGAGAGCGAGGTCATCTCTAAAAATACATACTGGCCAAGATCTAACCACTAAGCTAAGGATTCGAAGGTACCTACTCGCCAAAGAAAATGAAAAGGCCACCAGGTGCCACCCAGTGGACCGGATGAAGGAATAAAATCAATAAATTTGGTATCTGCTCATCAAGATCTTTCATTTGATACCACTTAAGATTAGTATTATCCTTAAATTCCCGATTTGGGCTCCCAAAACCCGAGGCCGCCCAAATGGGCCGCCCGCTTATAATTTAGAATTTTTTTTTGGTCCGGGCTCATCTCCATTATATTTTGATCACTTTAGACACCTCACTTAATCTTCAGTGCCAAGTTAAAGACACGAAGTCGGGTCTCAAAGGATCCGTATGAAGAAAAAAAAAACAGAAAAAAAAAAACAAAATTATGAATCTTTTCATGTCTTTCACGATTGTTGGGGGGTCTCGAAAATAGGGTTCCCGTTGGCCTAGGAAGTCAAACAAAGAGTCAAGTCAATTTATTTTTCAACGTAGAGTCCATTTCTGCAATAAAAATCGCAATTTTTGAAATTCATGTTGCACTCTTCGCTGGCTGAAAGTACATGAAATGCATGGGAACTATGTTTTCCGTAACCTTACACTCTGCCGGGCTGTCTCTTTCTTTGTATAGGCGTTCTTCACACCTCGGCCGAGGTGTTTGATTACAGCCACCCTCTTCTCTGAGAGTCTATGGATGAGAATTTACAAGATTTGCTGACTAACAGGTGTCCTTCTTTGTTTTACAAATTGAGTGTGAGTTTTTGAAATATATATATTTTTTTTTTTCATTTTACCTATAGATTAAGTGGGAATTTCAGTATTTCCAAAACTTTTGAAGACTTGTCTTTTACAACATGTAAGGCAATTTTCGAGAGAAAAAATTCTACTCTTTTACAACGTCAATATGAATTTTAGATTCTTTTCCGTCCTTGTTTTTAATTTTGGAAAAATTTATCTCTGACAAGGGTGAAATTTTGAAGAAAATATATTCAATTATATACGAGTATAGCTTCGACATCAAGAGCAACAAAAATGCCAACAGCAAAAATAGTATGAATAACAACAACAGCAGAAAGAACATCTCATTATTTCTCCACCTACGCTTCTGATTCCGTACAAATTCTCCAATGGAAATGTTAATAATATTATCAACAATAATAATAGGGAAACAAAACAAGATGAATTCGCATATTACCATTGCTTGGAGCAGCTTTAAGGAGTTCAAGCACAGTCTGCGGTGCGCTTTTCGTTATCTACCTTTAAGGAATAATTACTCTAATTATGAAGCAGGTCATGGCCAGTAATAATTATGTTAGATAAATTTGATAATCAAAATTTGCTGACTGACAGTAGACCTTTATTAATTAAAAAGGTAAAACCCAATTGGCATAACGGATTAAAATACAGATGTACTAACCCGACCCATATTAAGACTAACCTAGATATTTCCTGAGTTCATATCTCTGTTCAGTACTGATCGGTTTAGAAGGAACCTCTTTCTCAAAGGTGTCTGATGTATCTGTTAAGAAATCATAAGTGTTCTGCTTGTCCTCGGAAATCCAAATAGCATTCCACTTGCAACCTGTCAATTAAACATAAGCAAAATGACAACTAAAATAAATACCTTTGAAGGAAAATCATTTGAATACCTTAGAGATTGTGAAATGTTGACTGCTTGACACCCTATTTACATCATTGCTTTTCAAAGGGTTGAAGAGGGTTTATTCTATTTTTAATTATCTGTAAATACATTTCAGTGAAGCCATGAAGTATTTCTTGAAATCTATACGGGTTGAATTGTAAATATAATTCCATTCACTGTTAACTATGGAGAAACTTTCCCCTCAAAGTTCACTTTTCAACGCGTGGAGATTATTGATGAAGCGAATACAAAGCTCGTCCGTGACCTACATCTGCGCCACTTACCTAATTGGTGCGATTCAAGTGTTGGTAGAACGTCCCTGTAGAGGTCTTCCAATGAAATTTTTTCCATCGGCGGAGGATGTTGACTGTCGGGGATCCATTCATGATCCACACAAATGACGGGTTGAGAGAAGTACAGTCCACTTGGAATATCAAATGTGCCATCTGATAACACCGCAGCGCTAAACGTCCGCCCGGATGGTTTGTCAGAGAACCATTCGTTCATGAGATCCACCGTAGCGGAGACTTGGTTGAGAATGTTTCCCGCGGAGGAACTTGTTTCTTCCCAGATTGGTTGCAGGTGATCATGGAAACTCATCAGTTGTCTTTCCTCGCTGAGGATAGCCCCATCTGTCATGTCTGTTCGGTGCTTCAGCTTCATGCTGCAAATGTCCACAAAGTGTTTGTACCCGATGAAACCCCAAACTGCAGGAATCGTGAGAAAGTCTTGCTTAAGGAGTTTTGTCTGTTCAGAAGCTTGGGATAGTACGTTGAGGGCTGCATCTTCCGTTACGCCTGCAAAGTGAACCAAAATATAAATAAAACAAGACGATTTTATTAATTTCTTTCACATTTTATGTTAATTATGGAAAACAATTCCAATAAAAATGTGTTAATTCGTTAATTCGTTTTATGTTGTCAATATGATTTGAAATTTAGGTCGGTTTGAAATAAATATGAAAAACGATTCCAATAAAAATGGGCTGATTCGTATTATGTTGTCAATCTGGTTTGAAATGTAGAACGTAATCAATAGAGTCTTCTGTGAGACTCAGTAAAAATGTACCTGTTATTCTTTTTTTTTAAAAAAAATACATATTAATTGTTTCACTTGGAAATGGGGAAATACCGTAACTTAAAACTGATTTAATAATAAAAGGTAGGAAAATATATATCGAATTATTGGAATGAGCATAAACTAAACTGGTCCAACAAATACTTTTTACGAGAAGGCATGGAGTCCGGATTGATATCAGTCTTATAAGGTGTACTTTTTATTATATTCCATAACACTATCTCTTTTTCAAGTGATTATTCTCTTTATTTCGAGTGCTTACAGAGGAACAACGAAATTTTATGTGTCATTGAATTAGATGCAACATTTTATCAATCCGGTCAAAATGAATTTTAAATTCCTCTCTTCGTCTGTCAGCACTGGATTATTAATCCATCTTGATTAGTTGATCGCTGTCTGTGGTAATAGAACCGTGTTCTGCTGCAGTAAGTCCCTGTCTGCATAGAATAGATACAAAATGCAAATTAGTATTTATTCCTGCATTCAGATTTTCAATTTTAATAACATGAAATGAAACTCGAAATTTCAGTTCTTGTTTTCTCTATCTTTTGTTTTTTCCCCTCCATCTTCCATTGTTTCTTTTTTCTCCTCCATTTCTTTTTCCTTTCACAGGAGTGACCTTATTGTGAGAAGCACAGTTTCTATTCATTTTCCGGTACCCATCTCCCTTTCCGCTTTACACTCTGCATCCTCTTCTAGCTCTTGCTTTAGTCTATTATGTTTACATAATTTGATTTTCAAACAAAGTTTGTTCTCTTTTTCCAGTGTCTCGCTTTGTGCAATCCGACTGCTGTACTTAATCGAAATCTCATTACAGCTAGAGCTTAAATCTCAATTGCTTTTCTTTCTCTTGACTAAGGAGGAAAGAAACTTGGTCAGATTGCATACGTGGGCGATGCCCTTTGAAAATTGAGGTTAGAAAGAGGCAGCACGAAGAATTTTGTACTATCTTGTCTTCGCAGCAAATTGTAAGAAACTGAATAGTTTTTGCAAGAATTTTTTCTATGCCTTATAAGTCTACTGGAAAACTTTCACGTTTAATTAAAGCTTTGTGATTTTAGCTTAGTTGGTCAATAACATAGCTATCTACATGTACATGGTAATAGTAATAATAATGCTCATTCAAATCATTTTCTACCATTTAGCCCCAAAGTCTTATCATTTGGTCACATGACCAAATAATACATACGTATGGTTTGATCCGCAGCACATGTTTTCATAGAATGTTTACTATGTATCTGGGTTGGTTTTTTTTCTGATCACTTTATTTGATTTGATTTTGATTTTATTGATGATGACAATACATTGAAAATACATTTTTACAATAGGTACGTAAGATTAACTTAAATACTATATAGATAACATATTAACTCACATAACATGTCCTGAACTACCCACACTAAGAAAATCAGTGATTTTCTTGTTTTGTGGGATAATGTTTATGTTTTCATTGTTCCGATGAATTAGCTTGAGCAGTTGACATTTTATCTAATAACAAACAAGAACAAACGTATGAGAGTTCTTTAATTTATTAACTTACTAAACATTTGTGAGGCAGTATGTTTTTTAAAAGCTGTCCAGGTATAGACCATACCTGTACATTAGGCCGGAGCGAATGTATAGAGGGGAGAATTTTTTTTTCGAATTTCAAAACGCCTGGGGTCTCAAAAGTTTCGTATTGATGAGTAGATTAATTTCTTAAAATTTCATAAAAATATTTTAACATCTTCAGTCTCCACCACGAGCTTAAAGTTTCGAGTGCTTTTAGTTATGCAATTTAGGGGCAAGATAACATTTTTTGTGATTATTGTGCTTATTACTTGAAAACAATGCACCACACAAAAATACTTCTTATACTAAAATATTTTTTGATTTAAACGAAGAACAATTTTTGTTTTATAACTTATTTTGTATTGATCTACTGATTTTAAGATAAAGGTCGAAAACTATAAACATAGAGAGAAATACGGGTTATGTGACCCATTACGTACCCTATTATCTAAACATAAATGGTTTTTAGTTAATCTGTACCTTACCTTGTAGTTAGGGCTCTACTTTTTTAAGAATATTAATAATATCACCTTATTTATACTGCTCGTTGAGGACTGTTAAAGTCCCATTATTCCAGCAGTAAGCCCAAGACATGTTATTATGTGGTAAAAATGCCAAATGGGAGGATAACTTGTCATGTCCTTGCTAGATTTTGTTTTGAACCCACGAACTGTAGATGCCTTCACCAATGAGCTACCAGAACAGACTCTTTTAAAACATTTACTTCCCTGGGATTGCTTTCGCATTTCTTTGGAGACACAAACTTACATCCATGCCATCCCTAGAACGGACAATGTATGTAGAATCGTAGATAATACATAATTGTCGAGATTCGAAGACTTCCGGGTCATAATCAATAGGTACTCTTAGGGCCAAATTATGAAACAAAATTAAAGCTAACATAAGCCAAACACGCCCTCAAGTCGAAGTTTTAACCAAACACAGCGCACTACAGAATTTTCGTCAAAAAGTCTGCTCCAACCGTGAGTTGACTTCAGGAACTCTGGACTACGGGCAGTAGGCACAACCATTACGCCACGGAGGCTGGCTTGAAGGACAGTTTAGCTTATGTTAACTCTTATCCTGTTTACCTCATTTAGCCCTAGGACGAAGACTGAGCCAATAATGTCAGTTCAGCAAGCTTATCCAGGATCATAATTAACTTATCCAGGATTAAAAATACAAAGAAAAAAAATCCATTAGAAAAGAACAAATGAATACTATTGACTTAGACATTGCTTCCGATGTCAGTGGGGTTCAATCCCATTTGGTCCTAAAGAAAGACTGCAACATTATATCGTTGCGCAACAATATGTTGCAATTGTTGCACTCAGTCGGCTTAGGCGCCACGAATTGTTTCGTTGCACAGAAATTGCTCCTGATGCCCGTGTGCTAATTACATTCAAATGAAATGGTACTCTTTCATATTTTCCAAAAGATCGATGGAAAATCGACTGGTCCTATGTTGCGATAAAAGAAAGCCTTTGAAAAATGTGGCTCACCTACGGCGAATCAAATATTACAAGTGCTATGTGTCGACCAAAAACCCTAGTCATAGGAGCCCAGGAGGCATGTTCTGGGTTCCATCCGTGTCCCGTGTTAATTATTATTTAATGTTATTTTACAACTAAAAGAGAGGCAAGTAAAACTATTAGTGACAGCATCGTCATTAACTGTTAGTGGTGTGAAGGCATGGAATGGCTTCATTTGAACAAGCCAAAAAGTACGCCAGAATATACCGTCCTATGAAACTAAGTTTTACCTCAACACACAAAACTATTAATAACATGGAGATGTCTGGCTAGGGAACCGTAGACAGGGCAATACCAGTGTTTCGTTACACGATTATAAACAGAGAATAGACTAGCCAGCCCTATCAAGTAAGACTAGCTTTCATTTTCACAAGGGTTCAATGAATCATAAAGAAAAAGCCCAATGATCGCACAAAGAAAGATGTGCTTCAGAACGAGTGAACTTTTCTACTTAAGTTGGATAGATTCCGTCACTCCCCCAGCTGTAGCCAAGCTGGACACAACAATAACATAGTGGAGGTTATGACGTTAAGTCTAAAATTAAGTGGTAATTACGACATTACTTTCCTAAAATAATAATTTCCCAAGTTTAGGTGTCTCTTTTGCATGTCTCTAGACTTTTGAGTCAGTCAAAACAATATTTTCACGTGTAATTCAAAATCAGTTGCTCGTAACGATTGAAGCCTAATAATATCGCCTTATTTATACTACCCGATAAGGACTATTAAAGTCCCATTATTCCAGCAGTAAGCCCAAGACATATTATTATGTGGTAAAAATCCCAAAATGGGAGGATAACTTGTCATGTTCCGGCTGGGTTTCGAACCCACGACCTCTGGAATCTCTGGATTCACAGAGTGCCGCCTTTACCACTGTGCTACCTAATAAGTATTTTTTCTGTTTATTTAGTTTAAAACAGATTTGATTCCCTAAAATTGTTTGTATAATCTACCGTTTTCAAGAGAAAAGAACAAATATACCAAAAATCGTTATCTTGCCCCTACATTGCATAACTAAAAGCACTCGAAACTTTAAGCTCGAGGTGGAGACTGAAGATGTTAAAAATATTTTTATAAAATTTTAAGGGATTAATCTACTCATCAAAACGAAACTTTTGAGACCCCAGGCGTTTTGAAATTCGAAAATTTATATTTTCGCTCCGGCCTACTGTACATCTAGTACAACTTTTCATTTTTCTGTTTATACTGATACTGAAGGTTTATTGTGTTTTTTAAAGCGGCGTCGCCGTTTAGTTCTCAATGAAATGAATGTTGCATGGAGAACATTTTTGTTTTCAAGCTCTATCTTGATGAACGTCACATGTGTTGGATTGTAAGTAATGAACAATGGAATTTTATTTCTGTTTAATGTCTTCATTTTCAGCGTCGTCAACCCTTGAGTTTCCGCACTCAAATTGGCAAACAAGAACTAATGTCTAAATGATTATTCAGAAATTTTGACGTTTGATATATTTTTGAAATTTCCTTATCCTATAGAAAGGAAAGTAATGGCATTTTTTAATGTAGCTTTCACATGCATGGTCATTGTGTATCTATTTTTACTTACATGTAGACATAAATGATTGTTCACAATTTTGACAGTTTTGATATTTTTTTTTTCTCATTATAAATCATTATGTTCAGTTATAAGTTTTAGGGGAACTGGGGTGCCAACAAATACATTGCTTAGTATCTGTGTACCTGGAAAGGTTAGTTCTATAAATAAAATTCTATTCCGGGATTTTTATTAGGTAATACGAAAGCCTTGTAGCTTTCCATTAATCCAATAAGTCCCGGGTAACGGCACTGATGCTATAAAACCTTTAATTTCGAAATCAAAAGGCTGGATTTTCAGGAATCAAGTTATAAAAGCTAATGGTATTAGTATGAGTACGTTTAGTACGTTAAATAATGTTTTATTACAATGACTTTCAAGAAAATCTAGAAAGACAGGCATTGTTATAGCGTTAAAAGTTTTATAATAGATCTTCTTATTTGATTTTAGTTTCATATTTCATACACTACAATTTCATTTCTTCTGAATCGTTATCAAGTGAGTTCTAACTTCGCTTCAATAAGAAATACAGAGCAAGTTTTTTGTGTTACTATGTGACAATATTTAGTGGTAGCATCGACAATACGAGAACTAATGCAAATTC
The DNA here is from genome assembly GCA_024516035.1 of Bactericera cockerelli. Taxonomy (NCBI): domain Eukaryota; kingdom Metazoa; phylum Arthropoda; class Insecta; order Hemiptera; family Triozidae; genus Bactericera; species Bactericera cockerelli. Next base: position 72,320 of record JAMCCL010000026.1, read on the forward strand.
ATCATATTTATCTCCAACCTCCAACCAACCATCATATTCAACTATCAATCTCGTTATGCCCACACTAGTCGTTGCCCCGCCTACAACTACCCCAACTAGGGTAGACCCCGACACACAAAGTACAGAGCTGAAAAAAATCCTAACCTGCCAGGATTTGAACCCGGGTCACCTAGAATCCAAGCCGAGCATGCTACCACTAGGCCAAGGTATATGGTATAATGAATTGATAGATCATCTATGATAGGTGGTCGAGAATAAAGAACTCATACGGAAAATTATAATTTATAAAGTTGAACCTTGTAATCCATTCCATCCATACTAATATGAAAGGAAAGTTTGCGAGCTTTCTCCTATTTTATGTTAGTTCGTGCATTTCTGAAATGATGGGACTTCAGCAGTGAACGTTTCTTCTATTAAATAGAAATCTTCAAACCAACATAAATTTTGGTCTTGGGCCATAATTCGAAGTCACTGTTTTCGAGCCAGTGAACTGGACCATTAGGATTTATTAGAAACGGATACTTGGATTAAGTGACATTGCGGCATGCAAGGGGAAAAGGAAGCGACCTTTTTTCCAGCAACAGGACATTACTTCCGTTCTCCTAAACATATTCTGACTTTGGGGCTCTGTGATCTTTGCTTATTTATACCTACTTGAAAAGAAATTTGCAAGTTACATGAAGAACTTATAATTAAACATAATTTTATTTATGATAAAGAAAATGTCTCGTTGGGGGACGTCACAGCTATTGGTACCAACCTTTTCTTCTTTCACTTTGCTTACTCCCAAACCTACTTGGGGTCGGCAATGTTCAACCTCATAGTCGAGGTTGGTTGGTTGTAACACATTTTTACGGCTGGATGCCCTTCCTAACGCCAACGATTCTATTTGATTTAACGTCCGGATTAGAACGTATGTTTTACCCTCCATTTCCTGGAAATCGTACCAACTACCCACATTAACCTTATCCAGCCTTGGCAGGTCCGGAAATGCCAGCCTTACATGTTCGGATGTTAAAAATGGCGATATTATAGTTATAATTACTTACCTACAATATCGAATGCTCGAACTTTGTGCAGAAACTCAGCTAGACAAGTCAGCTTGCAGCAGGCGTCCTCACAAGGGAACACTAGGATCTTGCACGCTAGCTCCATCTCATTTAGTCGAGTTGCCAAGCTCTTGGAAGCAACCAGCACGGATTCTATAAGGTCCCCCTTTGGATTTCCCCTCCCTCCGTCAATATGTCCCCTCCCTCCGTTAACATTTCCCCTCACCCCGTCTAAATTTCCCCTGCCAGTCTCAATATCTCCCCCTCCACCATCCTTATGTTCCATTGCTCCAGGCATCCAGATAAGAAGGTCGCAATTTAATAAGCCTTCCTCCAGAGATCGTACCGAGTGGATGACGTTTTCCCCTGTGGAAAAAATGTAAAAATGAGAGGACACAATTTTCTCCGGCCGCTATGTTGTTTTGAGAAAGCCAATGATAACAAGAAGAAAAGCTCTTGTTTTTTATACAAAGTATGATATCTTCGTTTCTTGTTCTTGTCCTGCTCTTTTTCTGAATATTATTATTTTAATCATTTCAGAGACGGAAGTAGAGCATAATATTATGTTTTAGTTTAGGCTGTTTACAGATTTAAATGTCCCTGAGCGATCAGAGAGAAATTCTATCGATACGGTACCGGATTTTGTCTGTGCTCTTTTCTTCTTCGACTAAAGATAATAATACAACTCTTGTTATCTAGATGTCTTGAAGATTTTACATGTCTATCAAAAAAAAATCCATGTCTCATAAAAGAGGATTATCATATTTATCCTAATCTCAAGAGTGAAGTCACAGATACCTACGCCAGCGTCGATGGCATGTTGAATACACCGGTTCCCTTCAGAACACCGAAGTTAAGCGACATCCAGCGAGGTTAAGACTTGGATGGGTGACCATTCAAATTCTAATACTCGTGACGCTGGCTTTTCCCGGCCCCACTCAGGCTGGGTGAGGTCAATGTGAGTAGCAGGTTTGTGAGTTTCCGGCAAATGGAGGGTGAAACCCCCGTCGTGATATGACCATGGCAGTTGAAAGCGACGTTAAACCCCAATTAAAAAAAAAAAAAAAAAAAAAAAACAGATACCTAGCCTATCCGTGGTTAGTTCGAGTTAGCCTTATCGATCGAGCTGCTCAGGTTTGTACACCCTGTTGAACCTATACATATATTTTGTATCGTGGATAATTTTATTCCTAAATATTTCTAGATTTGTTAAGAAAAGATAACAACCGTTAAAGTCATTGTTTCTCTGGAATTTCCAGTAATCTCCGCAGGATAAGAGCTCGTTAGCATAATAAAATGAAGATCATACGAGCCTAGGGGCTTGATGTAGAAGACATTACGGTCTAGATTTCAGGTTAATGTATGAATGTAGTATAGTATAGTATGTATGTATATCTCATATTATAAGGGGATCTGGTATTATGATGTCGGTTAAATAAACACATAATAATATACATAGTATTTCGAATACGAAAATGTTTAATGTCTCCATGGCGCAGTCGTTATCCTGCTTTAATTTCATTTGTATTGAAAATTTGAATTTAGAGAATATTAAGTTATCACAGTTAACATTATTTGTGTTAATCGTTAATCACTTTCATGATGTCTAGAGCCCGGATTTTTGCATATTGCATATTTGATGCAATTGCATATTTTGGCGGTTTTTTCGGAGTTTGCATATTTGAGCAAAATCCTGCATATTTCAACAATATTGGCCAATTTTTGCATATTTCGGGGTTTATTAGGGGTAAAAATTCGGTAAGTAGGTATCTAAACTATCTACCTACTGAGAACTACCTAAGTCCATTCAAATCTTAGGACGTAAATCGTAAAATCATATTTTGTTAGTGTACCTACCTACCTACCTACCTACATTGTGAAGTCATGTGGGTACCTACTGAGTACTGACAAGCAGCTAGCCTGCTAGCCTACTGAAACAAGATCAAACGTGTCGTAACGCGTCTGCAATACTCTCATCTACACTCCACGTATCAGCAGGGTAGGATACGCAGGGAGAGGGGTAGGTACCTACATGTATTGTATTTCTTTCTCTGTTCTCTTTCCTCTCTTTTAGTTTTCGGCTGTTTTCTACTTGCAGTGAATTTATTGTGTTTGTAAACGATTAACTTTTCTACTGATTTTTACTCGAGAAATGTGTATGCATAACGGAAACTCTAGTTAAAGGAATAGACTATTTTGAGTTTAAAATATAATTTGCATTTTTGACTTAGGTAGATACTAACTTTACAATGCCAGTTGACAAAAGTAAAATTAAGTCCTGGCTGAGTGAGTTTACGGGTAGACATTTTTGTTTACATTTTTGCATATATTGGGCTTTTTGTTTACATTTTTGCATATATTGGGCTTTTCGCTTGCATATGCAAATGCATTTTTTAGCCTTTTTTTGCTGCATAAAATCCGGGCTTTAATGATGTCACACCTACTCAAACTAGCTTTAGTAAATATTTGCTGATCTTGGGACTTGAACCACTGATCTCCAAGTTACAAGTCCGCCGCCATATTGATCAAGCGTTATCGGACAAGGCAGAATCAACTCAATGTCTTAATCGATTTTTATTCAATATTCTTAATCGTACGCAACATTTAACCCTGAACGGATCTTTTTTCTTATAAACAGTTAACTTACCCTATGAAAATAATATCGCCTAATTACTACCCGATTAGGACAAAATAATGAGTTCCATTATTCCAGCAGTAATTCCTGTATTCTTATGTACTCAAAATGCCAAATGGGAGGGTAGCTTGTCATGCCCTAGCTAGGTTTCGAACCCGCAACCTCTGGCTTACCAGATTGATGCTTTGACCATTGAGCTAGAGGGACTGACAGAAAGATGCATGATGTATGTACCAGGTACCTGTATCGGTTTCCGTGTTCAGGTAGGTAGCATCTCGCACATATTCATCCACATCATTCTTCAGTGCTTCATCTTCTTCCAGAAGCCGAATCTCGACGCCATCTTTCTTTTGAAACGCTCTTCCACTCAACAATATCTCAGCCAACAGAATGCGAGTTGCCGGATGACCAGCGTGCAAAATACAAACGATTCTGCGTTCAATATTTCGAGGCATGTCCTTGATTTTGTTCATCTCCAAAAAGTAATTGTGTTCATCCTTAGCGAGGTTGAATTTTTCCTGAAACGTAGATACAAATTAATTCTTTTTAGTTCTTTTATTTTTCATAAATGACCGATTTCTGATTTCTTTTTAATGTTAGTTACATTCGAAAGTATTATGAGCACTTGAACTACAGCTAGATAGTGCGGTTTCTTCCCTGTTATAATACTCAATCCAGACTTCTCATCTACTCTCTATATTTGTAAATTTAATCTTCATAACAAATGCATGAGTCACGTGGGATTGTTAGCGTGTACATTTGTGTATAGGAAGGGTTGGGTGGAAGAGATCGCCATAGGCAATAACCCATATATATATTTTGTCAATTTAGCATATATTTTGTTTTTTTTTTCCTATTTATATTAATTTTGTCAATTCTAGAGAGTTCAGACAAGGTATGCAACTAAATAATTATATTTGTCGAGTATTCTTATTTCTATTTTTTTTTTTTTGTAGTCACTGTGGCAGAGCGAGTTAGCGCGCTAGGCATTGCACACATGGTAACCTGGGTTCGATTCCCAGCGGGGGAGGATTTTTTCTGCTCTGTACTTGGATGTTCGGGGTCCACTCATACCTCGTGAGGAAAAATGAGTAGCTGCTTTAATGTGAAGCAACGACCAGTGGCAGAATCTTAGGCAAAAAAATAATAGAAGATATTGTAAATTAAAGTGGAAAAGTCCTATGATTCTGCGCTACCCACTAAAAATTGTGACATAATAACACAAAGAAAAAGCATTATTATATTATTATTATAATTTTGTCAATTTAGCATTTTAATTTTTACCATTATTTGTTTGTATATAATTATGTTCTTCTAATAAAGCGTTTCATAATAATAATAGAACTGATGAGATAAGATTCAAGAATTATGCACTTCATCGAAAATCGAACCCCGGGCACTCCGAAAATCGAACCCCGGACACACCACAGTACCAAGGACGCTACAGTTTCTGCTATTATTGCATCTGCATAGCTACTTCACCGTGGCAGATTGTTGGAATATGTTTTGTTTCGCAAACAGTCTGCTGTCTTTTAGTTTCCAAGTTATTCTAACAATATTGTTCTTCGTTGTTAGCTCATTGTTTTTGTAAACGTTTATTACAGTTGTTTGTTCTTCAATGTTTTTGTTCCTCTGTATAATTGATAAGATAAGCTCGACAGATTATGGCATTGTTGTGGTGAGAGTATACAAGTACATCTATTTTGTGTGAATGTAGTGTATTTGTTTGTCAATGTCAAAGCGGACAAGTTCAGTATTATTCTAATTCATGCACTTAATCTTCAATAAATGAAACTGTCGAAGTAAGATATTTGTTAAAAATTTATGTGCTAGTTGTCTCGAAATTGAACCCGTTAGTTAGTGGACTGTTTACTTTTGTGTTTCTCGACTTGCAAACGCATATTGTTTTACTAGAGAGTTAAAATCTAATATTATACAGATTTTGAACATCAAGTTTTGTTTAAGGTACAAATCGTATTACCTAATTCTGACCTACCCTATCTCTTTCTCTCTTTTCGTCATTTCTCTCTCTCTTTTAATCCCACATCTCTTCTTTCCCTCTCTCTTTTTTCATCTATCTCCTTCTCTTCAAACATCCACAACTCTCTCTCACACTCTTCCGCTCAATCAAAGGCCGGAAAGTAAAAGGTTCTCACTGCCACATCCTGTGTCCCTGACATCCCTATTTCCTTGGCAAGCCTAGGGCCATTCCCCCCACGACGTACCTCGCAAGGGACAAACGTTTCCACGCCATAAATCTCATTCACCAGCTCTTGAAACTTGTTTTCGTCGCCAATGAAGACGGCCGTGTCTTTGTGCGATACCCAGCCGGATTGTTTCCAAATCATTGGAGAGCCTGTGTACGTCGGCCAGTCGAACTTCCGACACAGAGATTTGACAAAAGTGGCGTAGCATGGCTTGCTGGTCACCAGGGGCTTGAAGTGGAAGTGATGGGGGTAGCGCCACTGGAGATAGCGGCAGAGGTGAAGCGTGGCGGCTAAGTCCTTGCAAGTGGAGAAGCCGCAGATGAAGTAGATTTGCATTGTGGGGACGAACCGTTTAGTGGATGTTAGCAATTAGGAAACTTTCAAAATAAGTGAGTGTTCTTAATCATATAAACAGACACGTAAGTTCTGAATCAATTAATGAAATGTCAAGCAAAATTAATATAGTGATATATAAAATAGTGAGTTTTGATTGTTTCCCATTAAAGATCAATGATAAATAAGTTCATCCAGTTAATGAATCAAAACAGAAACACCAGTGAAAGTACCAGGATGGTACTAATTATTTCAAAAATAAATAAAGATATTGCTAATAAAGCCCTGGAACTGATTTGACATCTGGATTGGCCATGATAAGAATCTAGCCACTTAGTCATGACTAAATAAACAGACATTGAAACCAGCAGACACCACGTCACGCGTTTTGAATTATCATCCAGTTTTGACGGATAACTTGTACTAGTAAGACTTCGGCCTTCGTCACGTCCGTTGATATTGCTAAGAATATTCCGATGTCACCAAAAATTCAAATCCGAAAATGTGTGAAATTTCACTTCCAATTTTTTTTATTTGTTTTTTTTTTTTTTTTTTTTTTTTTAACTTAATACATTTAAATTTATTTTTACATATTACAGATAAAAAATTCCTTCCAATGCAATGGAAGAGGGGAGAGTTCCCATCACACATGCGCTATTACCTCGTTGAATTGAAAGAGAGATTCGTTCAATGAGGTAAAATCGCGAGCGCGATTCTCCAGATGCCCTGTGTAAACTTGACCCCAGCACATTCAAAAACTGCACAGCCTCCTGGCACCATGGCCCCAGTGTCTCTACTGCAAAAGAAAGAAACGAGTGATTTTCTTTTATTCTCTCGTATTTTGCATGTTTCTTCCTTGCAGCAGATTCACCGGGGTACCCTGGTTCCAGGCTGGCTTGTAAATGTGAGGGGGCCAATGAGTCTACACAGGTCACATCCCACACGACACTTCTTCCCCTCTCCCATGCAATGTTCGTGATACCATCAGGCCTCTTTCCGTCCTCTTGAAGTAGTCCATTCGGTTCTAAACGTGAGCTAATGTTAACTGAAGCAAGGGATCTTTGTAATATTTTATTGATTTCATTGTGCCGTGAAAATCTACCCGCACTACTTCGGCAACTTAGGCCGTGGCGACCAAAACAATCTACTTCACTCCCACAACTATTGCAGTTATGTGGTCGGCACAATTTGCAGCCAAATCTTAACCCTACAGATACCCTCATTGATTGATTATCCAAAAAAATTCCGATATTTGGACTGGGGACAGCCCTGAGCCAAGCCCCTGAAAAATTATTTGTAGAACTTGAAATCTTTGTTTCTCAATCTCAGATGGAAATTGCAATGATGTTATAATGCGATCGATGGTAATTGCTTGCCAATCACTTTGTTGTGTAACTTTTGATGGAATTTCAGGATTGATGGAAACCCACTCTCTCAAAGCCTCTTTCATATGACATAATTCAGACTCGTAATCCTGAATTATCTATAAACTTCCAATTATCTATAAATGTAACAACACCTGTCTGATTTGTATAGTGTGTCTTTGGGTAACTCGTTGATTTATGAGCAGTTTGAAATAAAAATAAAACTTTATTTTGTTAATAAAAAAATACAATAGATATCAGAAGACTACTTCCGAGAAATTTCTAATACTAGAAAACGGAATTTCTAATATTTTTTAACTTCCATTTCAATTTTTTTCATATTTCTGGACGTTTCATAACCTCCTCAGCAACATTGGTTTTGTGTCTGTCTGTCGGTCTGTTAAAAATATTCCTTTTAACGCGAAAATCTCAGAAACCACTGAAGAGATTTTGACGTCAGAAAGCATTATCAAAGTTGTTGATGATTATTTTCTCTAAACAAATAAATTCTCACCCAAATTTTCAATGAAATACAGACATTGGTCCATTTGTGCCGGCCGCGCGCAGTTGGACGAATTCAACTTTTTTTTTAAAAATGCTTTAATTTCAAAGCATCTTCTGATTGTGAGTTTGAATATGATTTTTTGAAATCTAGGGCGAAGTTAATGTTGAAGACATTCCCTACCACTTAGCTTCAATTGTGTTTGTTCAAGAGAAGCAGTCCTCATATTTCACAGCGAAAGCTACAACAGTTGCCGAATGACAAGACCACACACAAAAGTTTAAATTCTCAAACTTTAACAGGTCGTTCCCTACGTGGAAGTAGCTACAATGGAGGTAGTTACAATGGGGGTTGCTATGTAGAGGCTGTTGTTTCAAACAGCCAAACTTTTCCCACCAAAAAAGTTACTTTCAAAGGGGAAATATATTTATGCTCTTGTTATGTTGAAAACGTTGTATGTTTGATTAAACATACCTGCTCCAGTGTTATTAAGTAACTTATCAGATACACTCAGTGCGATAGAAAAAGGAATAATATGAAGTATAAGTACATATTTCCTCATAAAAAGGTCTATTTATAATTATCCTAACGTAATGTAACGTAACTGTATCTTTTTTTTGTTATTCAAAAGATAAGAATAACACATTTTTTCTTTGCCTAAACCATCCCATTTTTTTTTTTTTTTTTTGAAATGGAGTGTTTCGTATAGAATGAAGCCTACATTATGTGCCTAACCCATATGTGCAGAATATTTATTCAAACTTTCATCCCCAACTTTCTTTTCCCCAAAGTAAATAACCTACTTAGCTGTAAGTTTGTCACACTTTCACCATTGTGTTTAGCTTTATTTTTATCATCTTAGAAAGACTTTGGAACAATAATCTACTCGTAGAAATGACATGAGCCACAATGGAAGGATAGAGAGTGTGATAAAAGGAGTCAATATTTTCTTGATTCTTGAAAACGAACTTGAAAATTAAACTTTGGCAACAAGAAAGGCATACAAAAAAGAGTGGGTGTACAGGAAAACTTAAGAAGAAGATAAAGATACAGACATATTCAGAGAAGAAGAGGTACAAATAAAATAAAATACAAATAAAATAAATTTTAGAAAAAATAGTGAATGTGCGACTAGAAGACTTTTTAAAACGACACAACATTTTAACTGACCAGCAATTCGGTTTCAGACGAGACATTGGGACAGAAGACGCCTTACTTCAACTAACGACATACTTACATGAAAATATTGACAACAATAAAAAAATAATCGCTACATTCCTCGACATTAAAAAAGCCTATGACTCTATTAACCACACAATACTTTTGACCGAACTAAAAAACATTGGACTTGGTGATACTGTCCTTGATTGGTTTCACTCATACTTAACTAACAGAAAACAAAGACTAAAGCTTAACGACTTTACTACCGACCCACTAACATGCAATGCATTTTCCATCCCACAAGGTAGCGTAATTGGCCCCGCCCTCTTCAATATTTATATAAATAACTTACCAAAAATTAGCCGGGGTCATGTTTTCTGTTACGCTGACGATGCTTGCATATGTTACGTTGAAAATGACTGGGACTCGACATTTACTTTAGCTACTACTGACTTGAAAAACATCAACCACTGGTACTCTACAATGTCCTTACAATTGAACTTGACAAAAACATACTACATGACATTTTCTATCACTTCAATTGGACAACCACCTTCTAATCTCTCTCTTACCATACAAACATCAACTGACCAAACAATCACTTTACAGAATCTTACAGCAATACGATACCTAGGAGTAACTATAGACCAACACCTTAAATGGAAAACTCACGTACAGAACTTACAGAAAAAACTACGCTACCTCATGTTCATATTCAACAATTTGAGAAGAGTTTGCAGCATTAAAATCCTGCGTATGGTATATCATTCTTTTGTTCAATCTCTTCTACAATATTGCATATGCTCATGGGGTGCAGCTTACAACAATACAACTGACCCACTAAGACGTAGTCAAAACATTACTATTAGGGTTATCATGAACAAAGACCGACTTTTCAATACGGACACACTTTATACTATATTTGACGTTTTTACCTTGACAGAATTATATTTCTATAAACTGACACTATACTCAATTAAATATGAAATTACTGGACTCAAAACATAAATAAATACAACACAAGACAATCTGGACAAGTAGCAATAAGACGGACACACAAATCACTAACACAAAGACACTTTTATTATTTAGGACAAAAACTTTTCAACCTTATACCAACAGATATAAAACAATACAAAGACAAACCACTAATACTAAAATACAAGACTAAAGAATTTATTAAAACATCAAAACTGACTATTGAAAATATTTTACCCATTACTTAACATAATTATCTTCCCCATAACTATAATTGTACATATCCTATATATTTTATTTAATTTTATTTCTTATTTAATTTTTCCTCAATAGTTTCATTTTATAAATCACTAATCATTTCATTAATAACTTTCATTAATATCATTCCATTGGTTTTTTTTTTTATTTTTTTTTGTTGTCACCATGTTTGTATAGCCCAACACCAGCATTATGCTGAAAGGGCTATAATAACTTTCATATTTCTCATTTCATTTCATTTGTATATATTTATGTATATATTATATTGTTATATCAAACTGTATTTTGAATTAATAAAGAAAGTACTAAAAAAAAAAAAAAAAAATGTAGTATAGAGACAGAGAGAGATAATAAAAGAATGTTTAAGGTAGAAAAGGAGAGACTCAGAAAAGACAGGAAAAAAAACTGAAAAAAGAAGAAGAAATACATTGAAATATATAGACAGGAAAGTAGAGTAAGGAGGGCTGAGAGAGAAAATAAAAAGCTGGAAAATAAGAGAAGAAAAAAAACTTTAGAGAAACAAAAGTTGGATATTATAATTAAGTTAATAATAAATCAGACGCCCCTTCATTGACTACGGGCAATTCTCAGAGGCATTAGTACCAAACCAGAAGAAAATAGACGCTTCAGGTATTTGTACAGAAAGTTTAACTACGTCTATAGACTCTATACCAATGTTTATACAAATAGTCTCTATACCAATGTCTGATCATACTAGTATATCAGATGAAAGTTACCCTCACATAGTCGGGGAGGTAATATATTCCTATTAAAATGCTAATTTAACAAGAAGAACCACAAAACCTTTTAAATACTTCAACCAAATTCTGCATCATTATTTATACAAAAAAATTGACTTTGTTGATTTAGATATTTGAAAACACTTAATAATAAAATGTCGAATCTTTCCTGAAAACCATGTGATGTTTCCAATTTCTATGATCTAAAATATCTAAACTGTCAAATGATGTCCTAGTTCCTTAAACCAGCCTTCCGTCGTTTACCAGTTTTGAAAATCAAAGTACATACATAGTACGTCCAGAAAACTCTCATAAAAGATCGGCCATCAGACGTCTCATTGATGAAGCAGATGAGATACACATAGGAAGCACCCAACAAGTTTTCATTGCACTGAAGAAGTTTCTGTGATAGAAAAAGAAGTCAAAGTTTTTTTCCTCACGATCTGCTGAAAATATCCGACATTTATTTCAGATAATTATCTCCCGCTGTCCTGTTGTCTGGGCGCCTCATCTGTCATTAGGCCCCTGATGGGGAAATTCATTGCACTTCCATTATCTCCGGCAATTCTATTACTACCGTCAGGGCCGTGTTGGGAAAATAAATTTAAGAAGAGGGAATGAGGATATTCAGGGAAATGTGTTTCATAATTAGTTTTTCAATTTGTTAAAGGAAAAAACTGTATTTGAAGACTTACATATAACACAGGACTGTAAGACATTAACCCGCCTCCCTGTGTGGTGACTACTGCTCTTAGTCTAGTCTAGAAGACAAAAAATTCTGTCACCATAAGCTGGTTGAGCTTTATGTGGGTTAATGTTGTGATACCAAGCGTGTAGAAGGTAAAACTCTGTCGTGATGAACGGTTATTTAGGACGTACGAGTAAATATCTCAATCCCCTTAATCAAAACAAGTACATTATGTTCAATAACTAAGGAGAAGCAACACATTCTATATTCCAACCTGTGGAACTAACTACGCTTACAACTCAGCTATCAATAGAATTATGAGAGCAGCTAATACATCATCTAGTGATGTCTTCTTATAACAAATTTTGATGTGATGTTTACTGTGATTTATTGCGTCTGTAAATATGTCTACTTGATTTTAACTTGTATTTTATTCTAATATTTGATTTTTCTATTATCTTTACATTTTATTTTAACTACAATTTTTGACACTGTGATATTTAAAATTTAATTTTACATATTTTTTACCTTTATTGTTGTGTTTATATATTGTCATTTGTAAATAGGACAAGCTCCGTTAATAAACACCCATTTACCGAGCTTATTATTATTATTTATATCTGAACAGTTTAAACTGGGAGTTGTATCTTTTTTGGGGCAAGGACTTTTTTGGGGCAAGGACTTATTATTATTTATATCTGAACAGTTTAAACTGGGAGTTGTATCTTTTTTGGGGCAAGGACTTTGATTCTTATAGAACTCTCTTTAAATAAATATTCATAAAAAGAAGACTGCGAGTAATATGATTACCAAGATAATTTTTGATTTTAACAAATTAACGGGCATAGCCCATGTTTATTTATGATATGTTGTTACATAAAACATGTACATATACATAACCTATAGGTATAATGATTGTTAGGTAATATATTGTTATTATACAATATAATATATTGTAATTTTGATAGAACGCAAGAAGAAAAGCGATAAAACATTATTAAAATTACCAACTAGAAAACAATACTTTCTATACATTATAGGTAATAGAAAGTAAAAAACTACGACATGGTAGCATTTTATCCTACTATACTACTTATTAATAAAACTGAGAAAATCAAAGGTCTAAATCTAGATAGGAAAAGCCTCGAGTACTTTTCTCAACATGCTCTTTTTAATTTCTATTATTTTTTTGCAAGAAAAAGAGGACGTCTAGACCTGCCAACACAATATCTTCCCTCTCCTCTTTTCGAGAATTCTCTCATGCTTTTCATCTAGCTCTTCATCTTCCATCATCCCATTCCACAATCACTTGATATCTTTCATAATTCCTCTTCTCTCTTTATTGTCTAATGTTTTTCTTATGTCATGCTATCTGTCTTTGTTTCTTTCTGGTTCTCCGTCTCTATCTGTTTCTTGTTCTCTTTCTATCATTTTCTGTGTTTTTCTATTATTCTTTTTCTTTCTGGAAATTCCTCTTAGCTTGTCTCTTCTTGTTCTCTTTCATATCCCTCTTTAACACAGCTTTTGTCCTGAAGATAAATGTTTTCATTAGATTCCTTAAACCCTTAACTGATGGAATTCCATCCTTGCTCTCACTCCTTCTCTCACTATCTCTCTTTCCCTAATGTCTTTATCTACCTATATCTTTCTCAATTCGCTAAACATTGTTTTTCCTAGCGAAATAATAGTCTGTGGTTTCTCTTCTTTATTCGATGAATCTCACCACAACCTCAATATCGGAAGACGGAATTCCTCCGAGGTAACATATCAAAGTATGCAACATTGAAGCATGTTTCATTTGAATCCAAAAAGCAGCATGGTGCAAGTTTTTACCCCAATTGCATAGTTGCTAATAAAGTTTTACGCTTAATCAGTCATCAGCCATTTGATTGTGCATACATTGCTCTTTTTTTATAGGTTTTAACTTTCAACTGCATGGTGATATATCATGACGGGGGTTTTACATTCCATTCAACCATTCAAACAAATAATTCCATTAGAGTTTGAGTCATCAATAAATTCTACAAAACTCGCAATTTTTCTCATATAAGACAGTGCAAAACCAGCTTGGATAAAAACATTTGATTTATTATGAGTTAGTAGCTAGGTCTTTGTTTTAAGATACCTTGATATCTTAATCTGAAAGTTTCAGCCTGTTGTGGGCTGTGAGTTAGGCCTAGCTTTAAATTGTCTTGGAGATAGATTAACTCTGACAGTAATAAACGGGGACAGTTCTTTTGTTAGGTATTTTCTAAATGTTTAAGTCTTTCTCCGGCTGCTCTTTTAGCCCCTAATAATGTCTTTTCCTTCTCTCTCTCTTACTTCCTCTTTCTCACTCATTTGTCCTTTTTATCTTTCTCTCTCTATGTGTATCTCTCTCTCTCTTCTTCCATTTCTTTAAACCCTTCTACTTCTTTATCTCTCTATGTCACTATGCCTCTCTCATTTCTGTTTTCCCATTTCTCTCTCTCTCTCATTCTGTCCTCTTAATCTTCCACCTTTTATCTCATTACCTCTCTGTTTTTCTCACTCTCTATCTACATCCCTCTTCTTTTTTCTTTCTCTCTGTCTTGTGCTGTCTATCTCTCTCTCTCTCTCTCTCCCTCCCCTTCTCCTCCTCCTATTCCCTCTAATTCTTTTTAGTCTACTCAAAGGCCGGAAAGGAAAAGGCTCTCTCCCCCAATTATTATCTTTGTCCTTTTTTCTTCGTATATTTATCTCTATATTTGCTTTTCCATCTATCTCTCTCACTGAAATCTCTTTTTCTTTCTCTCTCTCTCTCGTTCCTTGTCCTTGAGTTCTCTATTCCTCTCTCTCTCACAGTCTCTCTCTCTCTATTTATCTCTATCTGTCTTACCATCCTCCATCTTTTCCCCTTTCTCTTTCCCTTTTTATAAGTTCTTTGTTTCTCTTTTTCTTTATCCTTTTGTATAGTTTTTTTTTCTTCTATTTTTTCTCTGTCCCTACCCCCTACCTCTCTTCGTTTCTTTCTCTTCCATTTTCTCTCTCATTATTTTCCCCTCTTTTACAATTCTCGGTATCAGGAACATTTGTCTTGGACATGTTTCGCTTCCGTGTACTCTCTTAATCCCGCTAAATTCTCCGGTGAGCATCCCTAAGACCTCTATGTTTCTTCAGCTTTCTTGTATGTATAGATACAGTATGTCTCTATAACGCAAGCTGTAGTTTTCTGCTGTTGTTTTCTGTAACGCTGAAAAGTGTTGTAACTTTTGTTTTAGATAATTTTTTCAAATGTTTTTTATCATGAATAAAAGAAAACAGTATAAGGAATTAAATTCAAAGGTTTTTCCAGGAGTTATCACCGAAACTCTTGGGCGAACCTCAGTAGCTTGATTGATAAGGCGCGGACTTGTAATCTGGAGATTGGTGGTTCAAGTCCAAATAGTTAAGCAAAGTTTAATTTAATCGAGTTTTGAGTAGTGATTTCGCGATTGTGGTTAACACAAGTATGATAACTTTTATCTCAACTTTAACTCCGGGACAGAAAAATGTAAATTCGTGAATTTTACTGACGCAACGCCGGGCGCCGATTGTCAAACATGATAGGCCCATAGCCCCATAGGTTAAATTTCAGAAAGAAAAGAAAAATATATGAAAATTGATAATTTATATAAAGTTCATACCTATGAACATGGAAAAATGGATTCTAATTTTATACATGTACCATTGTACCTATTTAACTCTAAATATTCAACATTAAATTTTAATTAGATCACTGTCAAACGTAGAGATTCTGTGACCGAATACTCATCAAAAAGATTGTATGATGATGGGCCACAGTAATAAGCTCATTCAAGAAATTCCTGTTGTGTGAAGTTTGAAAAAGGCAAACTGTTTGCAAAATAAATTAACATAAAAAATAAACATTTTCCCACGAAACATTTCTTCTACTCACATCGATCATATTTTCCTAAGTCAGCATGTAGACAGCAGACATCTGTTAGGCTCAACAGAATATGTTGCGTATCTGCTGATTTTCTGACAGAGATGCTGATGCTATACCCTCTGATTTACATATTTATGAGCCTTCATACTATGTAGCCTCATGTATGTATGCTGGCTGTCTTTTCATAAGCAAAAGACTTGAGTAACATATCGTTTGCTGACTAAAGGGATGAATCTGTTCTTAGTCTTAGACTTCGTGTGCTGACTCATATTTGCTTACAAATTTGATTGCTGTAAAGATAGGTTAGAATAGACAGAGTGCATATTTTGTACATGAACCTACAGTATATTTCTTGCTGTAGGTCCTGTACTCGAGTAACATATCTTTTGCTGACTGATAGTAAAACACATCATGCTGACTGAAGTATACTAACAAACTTAATGCAGCATCTGATACACAGAATAGATAGAGTACATACTAACATAGATTAAAATATTATATTACTTTACTGTACAGGTGCACTCATATTATAAGGGTGTTAAACACAAAGAAGTGTTATATATTTTCGAACAAAGTTTCTTTTCTTCCTTTGAAAAATAAATTTCAATCTCTGTACCTACAGAATCAAAATTTTGTCTTCAGCAAAATCAGAAAAGTGAGAAGTTGTGATAATTATACGTAAAAAACTATTACAACATACCTGAAAGCAGCTGCTTCGAGCTTTTTTAAAACAAGAAAAACACTTATTTATGACTAGGATTCAAATCATAAACGTGTTTTTCTCATAATAAATTCACAGTGGGATGTTTAACTGATATTGTTAGCAGATAGTGTTTTTTTAATAAGTTATTTTTAATTTTGGCTTTGAGTGATCATGTCATTACTTTTGTGAGTAACATAAGTACATGATACATAATATTGTAGTTTGTGTTTACTTTTCATGAGGAATGACTTTTGTCAGTAATCTAAAAAAATATTATAAACATATGTACCTACATTTCAGCACCATCTTCGCAAACCAATCTTCCTACCGTGTCCTCTGATTCTTATATTAACTGTTTTTTGTAAAAATGATTTGTCAGTAATTGATTTACAAAACAGTTACATAATTATCTGTGTCGATATAGACGGCATGTCACTTGATAGTATTTTATTTTTTTTATTAATCATCACTACACATTGTTCAAGATATTTAGTACAATTGATGCGTGCTTGTATTGCTTCATTATGACTTATCCCCATTTCTGTAGAAGATATCAGGCTTCTCAGTCATATTATTCGTGTAAATTTGTCTCTATTTGGGTCTCTTTTAATACGGAGTCTAAATCTGAGGTCAGGAACTCTTATTTCAATTTTCTTTATTAAATAATAGGGACTGTTTATCTAACCAATTATGATATTTCTGATCAGTTTGACTTGTTCTCTTTATCTCTTCACCAAATAAGTGATTATGATAAGGCGGAAGACTTCTAATCTGGAGGTCGGTGGTTCAAGTCCCGGATGGAGCGTGGGTACTTGGATAGTATAGCGAGTTTGAGTATTTGTGATATCACGAAAGTGATTAATACATATATTACAAATTTAAAAATAAACTAACCTCTATTTCCCCATCATCATTTTCTTCCACTCAACCTTCTGCCAAACTCAGTGGGAGCTTGAAATACTTCACATTCCGTTCACTATGTCATAATAAAACAGCAGCACTAAAAGTTGCCCTACTCTAGGCATCTTTCAAGAAGTATGTGCGTCGAATGGCAACAAGGAGGTTTTATAGGTAGACATTTGAGAGAGAATAAATCTATTACAGTTACGTGACTCCGCCGAAGGCATTAAATGTAACAGATTTATTTTCCGAGTCGTTATGCAAGAGGCAAACGAGGGTGGGTACTAAAATAACACGACCCGCCGCGACGTGTGCATAAAATATTCTCGTTTTGCTTTCTAGTATAAGTCTAACGCGGAGTACTTAAGAGATAAGATAGACTTAGCCAGCCAACGTCTATGGAAGTCTAACGCGTAGTACTTAAGAAACAAGATAGATTTAGCCAGGCAAAGTCGATGTAAGTCTAAGGCGTAGTACATAAGAGATCAGATAGACTTAGCCAGCCAACGTCGATGTAAGTCTTAAAAATAAATTCAATTCAAATATTGATTTTTTTATTTCTAAGAACCATATAGTAGCAATGTCGATACAAATCAAGTTGGGTTAAAAATTTAAGAAAAAAAAAATACTTAAAAATGAACATAGCAAGCTAACGTCAATGTAAGTCTAACTCGTAGAACTTAAAAGTTAGGATTAACTTAGTCAGCCAAGCGTCGATGTAAGTCTAACATGAGAACTTGGAAGTTAAGATTGACTTAGCCAGCCAGCCACGATGTAAGCCTAACATGAGAACTTAAAAGTTAAGATTGACTTCGCCAGCCAGCGTAGATGTGAGTCTAACATGAGTACATTGAGTACTCGAAACTTAAGATTCAATTAGGCCCGAATGATATTGTTATTGTATTGATTTCCTGTTAAAACTAACAAAGATGGTTGATTTTACGGTACAGGTTTGAGGCATTACACCAGTTCTCCAACGATCTAAGCCTAACATAACTACTTGAAACTTGAGAGTTAGTATTGACTTAGCCAACAAGGTCGATGGCACATTGAGTACACCAGTTCTTGTCGTATCATAGAAGTTAAGCAACATGGAAGTTGGTGGGTGAATATTCGGATTCAAACCCTCGAAATACTGGCTACTTCTCGCCCGACCCAGGCTGCATGAGGTTAACGTGGGTAGCTGATTACTGAGTTTCCAGAGACTGGATGTTAACTTAGAATGAAATTAGGCAATACAAAAAGTCATTATTCTGGAAGGGCAGATGTTTTTCTAAAATTGCCATCTACAGGAGATTTTTTCATTCTTTTTTTTCCTTCACATTTTTTCTTCCTTTCCTTCTATTATCTACAGACTTACATTTGCAAGGTGTTTAAAAAGACAAGAATCATTCTCTGGGTACACTATTCATGCATGTATGTTTCCTGTATGTCAGTATTGATTAAAGTTGTGCTTGTCACACACCCTATGGATAATGGTGTCACTGGGGTAGGAGGGGGGCGGGGGGAGGTATTCATCTATCACAACTACTAGATTAGGAACACACAATAATAACACGTCACTCTCTCGTCACGCTAATGTGAATCTCTCTCTCTCTCTCCTCTCTCTCTCTCTTTCTTCCTATTTCGTTCACTCCCACAGTCACACTCAAAGAATCTCTTCCTCTGTCTCTCTCTTTTTCTTCGAAATTCTTTTACTCTCACATGTTCTTTTTCTCTCTCACACACTCACACTAAGGAATATCTTCCTTATTTATTTATTTATTTACACTTTCTTTTTACTTCCGTAAATTTCTAATATTAGAAATCGGAAATATTGTGTTCGTTTTTGTAAAAAAAAATATTTTTTTGCTCCGATTTCAATTTTTTTCATATTTCTGGACGTTTCATAACCTGCTGAGTAAATTTGGTTTTGTGTCCGTCTGTCGGTCTGTTAAAACGATTCCTTGTAACGCCCAAATCTCGACCGATTTTGATGAAATTTTGCACACATCTAGGAGACATTCTGTAGATGGTCCCATTTTAAATTCATCGTATTCATACCAGCGGGTCTGGGTGAAAGAGACCATGCGCCTGACCACTAACTTTTTACTTAAACGCTTATATCTCGTGAACGGTACACCCGATTTCGATGAAATTTTGTAAGAATATGCATATTATTGTTTTAAAAAGGTTATTTATATTTATTTTTTAATTAATTAAAATTTGACTCTGATATTAAAGAAAATCCGAAATTTTGGACAAAAAAATAAAAAATAAGGACCACGACTTGCCGATACAGAATTTTTTGTGGAATTTAGAATATAGAAAAAACGATATTCTACCATATAAAACAAATTTGAAGAGAATCGGTTGAGCCGTTTTGGAGATACAAGTAATTTTCTACAAAATCTCAAAATTGGCACGTGTCTACAATGTGAAGCAATCACGAGGAAGTATTGTGTCCATAATTGGCAGTGTTTTTTTACATAACAATCATCAACAAAAAATAATTAACAATAAATTAAAAAAAAAACTTAGAAGTATGTACAAAGTTAATGCCTTAGGCATTCTCTGCCACTTCCTCCTTATTTATCACACACTCACACTCAAAGAATCTCTTCCTCTGTCTCTCTCTTTTTCTTCCAAATTCTTTTACTCTCACATAATCTCTTTCTCTCTCACATACTCACACTAAGGAATATCTTCCTCTTTATGTTTCACACACTCACACTCAAAGAATGGCTTCCTCTTTCTCTCTCACACACTCACACACTAAGAATATCTTCCTCTTTTTCTTTATTTTTCGTCCTCTTTCTTTCACTCTCACCGGTTCTCTTTCTCTCTCTCTCTCTCTCTCTCTCTTTCTCTCTTTTGTCCTCTTTCTTTTTCTCTCACACCCTCAAAGAACATCTTCTTCTCTTTCTCTCTCTCTCCTTTTTTACCTCTCTTTTTCACTCTCACTTATTCTCTTCCTCTCTCTTCCTCACACACACACACATACTCGAATAATATCTTCCTTCCTCTCACACACACACTCAAAGAATAGCATCCTTGCTTTCTATCATCCTCTCATTTTCAGTTTTCTTACACTTTCTATCTCTTTTGTTACCGACCCCGGCAGTCCTAATCTCTTTTTGGGGTGGAGCGACTAAGAACACAAGTTAGCGGAATCCTTGCATAGTGCATAATAATCAACATAAAGAACAATCAATAAATAATTATAAACAGTACATAAGGCGAAATGAGAATGGATCATTTTGAAAAATAGAAATACTACTTTCTATTTTTATTATTATGTTTGTATGTTTGATCGTGCTTGAGTCAGATACCTAAGTTTTTGAAACTGCAGTCAACAAAAACTAGGTCTCTAACTATGAATGTCGCGAGTAGATATGTTCCATTTTCATCTTTCCATAAAATAAATTATTTAGTTGGCCAACTGTAAAAGAAATTATTCGTTAGTACATTGTTTAATACAGCAACACATTTATTAGATACATGATTATTTTTTAATACAAAGTGACAAACATACATAGGTAATTGAAAATTTCAAATAGACAAAACATTTTTTATTTCTTGGGAACAAACAATGTCAACTGGTTACAATTCACACAGTTTTCTGCTGTTATAAGTATTTGCTGATCCATTATGTAGGCTGCATCTTCAGTGTAATTTATATTTATTGTATTCTGCACTCTTCCTGCATGAAAAATTTTCTGCTTTAACTGATAATCTCTGTTTGATTTCTTATTTATTTATTGTTCAAGGGATACAAAGTATGTACATAGAACACGATTTGTGAAAATAAGAGAGAAAAAAAATACAAGATATTAAGAAAGTAGGTACAAAGTTAGGGAAATAATTAAAAAATACAAGTTAAAAAAAAAAAAAAAAAAAAAAAAAACAGAAAACAGAAGAAGCTAGGACAACATAGTGGATGATCTAAATTCATTAATGGTATATGGTTCCATGTCTAGTAGTATATCTTTGAGTAGGATTTTGAATGTGTCCCGGCTCGACGATTTCCACTCATCTGGTAGGTTGTTGTAAAGTGTTACTCCCAGATAGTAGTAAGAGGAGTGATCCAATCTTGGTACAGTAAGGCGGCCACCTCTCCTAGTTGGATAGGAATGAGTGTGAGTAGGGAATGTATCTTTGTGTGTATGAAATAATGACAGAAGGCGCAAGATGAAACTGCCATAAAAGGTAAGTATACCATTTTCTTTAAAAAGACCTCTGCAGCTGGATCTGTTACTGAGAATAAGTATTGATCTAAGTGCACGTTTTTGTAATTTGAATATAGAATCTGCAGATGATGATCCACCCCAGAAAGAGATGCCATATTCCATGATGCTGTGGAAGTTGGAATGGTAAACTAATTTTGCTGACTCAACCCCGATATCCAGGCGAATTGTTTTAATTAGATAAAAAGCAGAGCTTAGGCGAGATCTAAGTTTGCCTATATGTGCATCCCAATTCAGCCGGTGGTCAATGGTGATTCCCAAGTATTTGATTTCGTTTGTGGAAGAAATTTGCGATGACTGGTGAGACATAGATGGCAAAAGATTCGGAAGAAGACTTGATGGACCCATTGACATATAAAAGGTTTTAGTGGTGTTCAAAGAGAGGTCGTTAGCAATGAACCACTGGGAGATAGTATTGAGGACTTGGTTGATTTTATCGGCTAACTTGGTCTTGTCCTTATCATAGACTAATATGGTTGTATCGTCAGCAAATAAAGTTACTTCAGTCTCAGGGATAGAGTGTTGTAGGTCATTGATGTATAGTAAGAACAGAACTAGACCAAGAATGGAACCCTGAGGTACCCCACGTAACACAGGCCGCCCATCGGATATATAATCCCGAAGAATACCGAATTCATTAACCCCAGTTAACTTGACCTTCTGGAATCTATCACATAAGTAAGATTGGAACCATTGAAGACTTGCATCCCTTATTTCATAATGATCTAATTTTCGGAGAAGTATCTGATGATTGACGCTGTCAAAAGCCTTGCTGAGGTCACAGAATATGGCGGCTGTGGGAATTTTTTTCTCTATATTAAGATACACTGTATGAAGAAAGTTAATGATGGCATCCGAAGTGCTTCTCTCTTCACGAAAACCAAACTGATCATGTGATAGTATATTAGACTCTTTGAGAAAGTTTGTGAGCCTAAGACCGACAATCTTTTCTAATATTTTCGAAAGCGTTGGTAGAAGAGCAATGGGACGATAATTGTTGAATGATGTAAATGCGCCTTTTTTATGAATTGGATTTAATAGAGCTAGCTTGAGAGAAGAAGGAAAGCGACCTTGTGAGAGAGAAGCATTAATTATGTTTGATATGGGTTTACTTAGGATATGAATTGTGGGTTTAATAACAGCAATAGGGATATCATCATAACCAGAAGAGTACTTATTCTCCATAAGCTTAACAACCTTGAAAACTTCACACTCGTTTGTTGGAAGAAGCTGAAACGAGGAATTATTATAAGATGACGCAGGTGGCCCGAGAAGTGGTAAGGAAATAGATGATGAATAATTGGCGGAGTTCTGGAAGAAGACATTAAACGAATCAGCTAGAGAATTCAAAGAAGATATTAAATTATTCCCCGTATGGTCTGAGCAGCCAACCATAGCCCCCCAGTCGCGAGGAAGACAGCCGCCCTCAGACTGTTTGATCAGCTTCCACGTTACTTTGGATCTTGATTTTGGCTTTGAGTTTTTTATAAGGTGTAGCTTACTGTTTCGCCGAGCCGCCCTAACTACGCGCCGTAATGTTAATTTGTACTTGTTGTAGTACTCGGTAAGAACTGGATCGCCGCTGGACTTTACTAGGAGAAACAGCAATCTTTTGTTAGTTGTGGAGGTTCGAATACCAGAGGTCATCCATTTTTTACCTTTTGCTTTAAGAGACAAAAGTTTCAATGGAAAACACTCACTGAACACTCTGCCCAAGATAAAACTAAAACGTTGGAGTTTTTCATCAACGGTGGCTGTAGAGTAGACGCCGAACCAAGACACATTTTCTAGTCTGTTGATAAACTTCTGAATATTTCTATCGGAAAAAGAGCGGGTATATTTCCTGATTTCCCTATTAACCACACCTTCACATATTATAACTTGTGATGATTCATGATCTGAAAGCCCACTGTATCTGTTGAAGCTGCAGAAGTTATAGACATTAAGATTAGTAATTATGTTATCTAAGATATTTTCACATGTTCCAACAGATCTAGTAGGTTCGATGATTGTGGGAACTGGTTTTTTCTTGATTGTCTTGCAAATGTGGTATTTCTGATAGACTTCTTTACATTCTGCATGAAAATATTAACTTCTTCTTGATTTTTGATTTGTGTAATTATGGCTGGAAGCCATTAATCGTTCCTTCTTGTAAGGAATCTCATCTTCTCTTTATTACTGCTTTCAATTTTGTATAGTTTGTATGTTCATCTTCTATTGAACTGACTCACTTTTCATTTCGATTCTCAATTTAATAACAAAATAAACTCAAGAAACATGTAAAATATATTTTTTTATCTTGCAGTCATTCATTCATACACGGAAACATAATAGGACTAAGGAAATGAAGAGCTTAAGATATAGGATTACAAGAAATGGATAGCGACAGCTCTCGTCTGAGGACATTGTAAACAAAACCAATTTTTTTTCCTGCTAAGTAAAATTCTAATGTCAACAAATAATAAAAATATGAGCCCCGTTTGTGCAAGAATCGTATGTATCTACTTTGTATCAAATTTCGAGTTTGCCTTAGTAATTATTCATTTTGCAAACTAATGACGTATATACTCGTATACATATATCTTAAGACTAAAAGTACAACATCTTAAAATCTACCAACTGATTATAAACTCTAGTACCTTACTTCTAAAACTTCTACATGAATATATGCTTGATAAAATTATCTTTGTGCAAATTGACGACTATGGAATGGTTTTATTCTAGCAATATGTACTACGTCATCGATCATTTTTCCATTACGTTCTAATCTTATTACATAATTCACATCTGAAATTTTCCTCAAAATCTTCCACGGTCCTTTGAATTTACTATTGAATTTCGAGTTATTCCTATCATGTATATTGGGAAACTCAACGAGAACCAACTGTCCGGGGTAAAATTCTACATGTTTATGATTTCTGTCATACCTAATCTTTTCCTTATTTTGCGCTTTGTGCAAAATATTTGGGACCTCTTTTCTAATTTTATTAATTAGTTCAATGGCCTTAATGACATCATGCTGAGCGTCTTGAGGAGTTAAAATCTCCAATTCTATTGGTTGTGTTGGTTCAAAACCGAACATAAGATAATTAGGCGTATATCTTGTGACTTGATGGGGCGAATTATTATAGCTAAAAACTACGGACTTTAATACATTAGCCCAGTTTGATCCTTGTTCATTAACGTAATGGGATATCATATCACATATCACGCCGTTCATTCGTTCTACAGAACCCTGTGATTGTGACCTATAAGGACTTGATATTTTATGACTGATTTGCAACGCTTTGCACAATAGTTTAATAGTTTCATTAACAAAATGTGATCCTCTGTCACTATGTAACTCTTTAAAACAACCAAATGTTGTAATAACATCCAACAAAAATTCGGCTGTTACTTTACTTGTGGCTTCCCTAACAGCCTTAGCAATAACAAATTTCGTACAGCTATCTGTTAACACAATAATATACTGACAACTCTTTGACTTTGGGTTAATTGGACCCATGAAGTCTATGAAAACTGATTCCAATGGTTTTCCTGTGATTAGTACTTTGATAGGTTGCAAAAGACCCTGCTTTCCGGTACGAGGTACCTTCCTCTTCTGACAAGATTCACATGATTTAACATAGTTATTAATATCATTTAACATAGTAGGCCAGTGATACTTCAACTTCACTTTCCAATATGTTTTCTCCGCACTTAAGTGTGCTCCATTTACACAATTATCATGATAAAATTTTAAAATTTCATCAACCAATGAATTAGGTACTGCTACTAACAATTGTTTCTCATATTTATAAAAATGTTTGTAATAAATTATATCATCCTGGATTACATAATTTCTTGATAATCTAAAATATTTCTTGTCTGCCTTATGAGGGTTTATAAGTGCCGAATAAATGTTAAAGAGAAATTCATCCTCCATCTGTAATTTATGTAAGTTCTTTACTATAATATTCAAGCACTCCATTTCAATTTTATCATCTTCAGCATATTTATCTTCGGGAAATCTACTAAGAAAATCGGCAATCCTATTAGATTTGCCACTAATAGTCTTGACAGTAAAACTAAAATCTATTAATTTTGTGACCAGTCTTTGAAGACGAGATCCTCTATCTTTAACATTTTTTGTCAATTGTACTAACGACCTATTAACTGTATAAACTATGAAATGCTGGAAGAGTAAATACTCCCTCCAATAGTTTATACAATAAACGAGAGCAGTCAATTCTAGTTCCGAAGAACTGTACCTATTCTCAACATCTTTTAACTTTCTGCTTATGTAAGCTACAGGGTGTTCCTTACCCTCATTATCCCGTTGTACTAGGCAACCTCCTATTCCATATGCTGAAGCATCTGTGTAGAGTATGGTTTCTCTATTTGGGTTAAAGTATTCTAGTACCGGGCATTGCGTTATTGCGGCTTTTAACTTATAAAAAGCTTGAGTTTGACCTTCAGTCAAAGTGATTTTCTTGCCCTCGTATTCCTTTTTTGTTAACTGAGTTAACGGGAATGCTATTTCACTGAAGGATCTTATAAATTTTCTAAAGAACCCTATTGCTCCTAAGAAAGCTCGTACGCCACGTTGTGTATTCAAAGATTTTACATCAATATTGTTGATGCTTTCAATATTTTTCTGAGCCGGAAAAATTCCTGCGGCAGAGATATTGTGACCTAATACATCTACTGAATCATAGCCAAATTTACACTTGCTGGCTTTTATCTTAAGGTTATTCATTTCAAGTCTAGCAAAGGTGGTTTCTAATATTGATAAATGCTGGTGAAAATCCTTGCTATAAGACAAAATGTCATCAATGTAGCACACAACTCCCCTGTATAAAATTGGGTTCAATACCTTAATTATAGCTCTGGTCCATGCAGTAGGTGAAGTTTTCAGACCCTGGGGTAATCTTAGAAATTTAAATAAACCTCTATGAGATGTCACTGTAGCATATTTCTGACATTCTTTGCTTAATGGCATATTCATGAAAGCTGAATTTATATCCATTGTAGAAAAATACCTACTTCCTTCGAGACAGTCAAAAAATGTCTGGAAGTTCCCTATGGGTGTCACATCTCGTTTTATTTTTTCATTAATGCGACTAAAGTCACACACTAATCTCCTACCACCATCTTTCTTGGGTACTAAAAACATAGGAGAACAATATTCACTCCCTTCGGAATATGGTTCCATAATACCAACTTTAACCCACTCATCTATTATTGAATCCAAAATTGACTTCTCTTTAGGATTCAATTTATAAGGTGCACAATATACTGGTTCCTCATTTTCTAGCTCAATTTTGTATGGGTCTAATTTAGGAGTCAAAAAATCGTACTCATTTTTGGCAAAAACATGAATAAATTTATTCAAAAGTTTCCTGATAGATAGTTTTTCCTGTTTTGAAAGTTTCTCATTAATATCTACAGTATTACCCCCTAAATCTCTAAAGGGTTTGTTGAGATTTAAATTCTGCTCTTTTAGCTGACTCATATTTTTCTCGTGTGGTTCACTCTCAATAGTATTTATGAATTCTGGATGAGAATCTTTCTCTCTATCCTGTATTATTCCTATCAAGTCTCCTTTCTTTACATACTTATGATATCCTGTAGGGTTAATAATTAGAATATTATCTGATGAACCTACCGACATTTCCTGATCTTCAATATAAATATTGTTAGTTTCTAGGTAATTTACATTGGGCTGAAAATAACCTTTTCCTCTAAATTTTGACACTATTCTAACCAGAGACTCTGTCTTTGGTAAAAGGACATAATCGTCATGAGAAAATACCATTCGTGATTTCCTATTGTTGTTAACATCCGGTACAACATCATCCTGATTAACACATATAGGAGCTAAATTTAACTTGCAAAATTCTTTTTCTTCGGTAAACTGTAATCTCTTGTTACCTTGTCGCTCTAAATTATAAACCGAGAACTCTACCTCGACGTCACTAAATATATTAACAATCATATTCTTCACTACAGACCACTTTAACATACCGGGTCCACTACACAGTCTAGGTAACGCTAATTTAGTTATGTTATATTTTTGAACGAACTCTTTTAATATTGTTCTAGTGTCTTTCTAAGATTTTCTATTTTAGGTTTCTCTGAATATTCATATTTTTTTTTTTTTTTTTTTTTTACATATATGTCTACACTGGAGATAAGGCTGCAAGTATTACTACCTACAGCCATAATCCTCAGCAATAACTGACAATTATACCGTATATAAAAAAAACACACACACAAAATACTAATACAAAAAAACAAAATTACTAAAGGAAGGATAGCATTAGCGAGCATCATGAGCATGGATCTCTAGCTCATTGAACAATGATATTGCGTGGACAATAGGTGACTTGAACATGTAAATTTCCCTCCTATTAGGCATTTGTAACTTCTTTGTCACTGTAGATCTTAGCCTGGGGTCCGGTTCTCTAAAACGTACCCTCTCATTAACATAAGCATGATTATTAGACCCTTTTAGTATATTTTGCAGGAATTTCAGCTGTACTTCTTTCCTCCTATCCTTAAGAGAACTAAGACCTAAGTGTTCTATGAGCAAGTTATATTCAATGTAGTTAGGATAAACTGGATAGAAGTTATTTTCTTTATTAAAAGCATGCCTTACAAATCTTGCCTGTATTTTTTCTAATGATTTGATCGCCACTTGAGTACGAGGAGACCAAAGTATGGAACCATACTCAAGTATTGATCTGACAAGAGATTGATAAAGAATAAGTAAGGCATCTAGATCTTGGATTGGCTTGGAAATTCTCATGATCATGCCTAGTCTTTGAAATGCTTTTTTTTCGATTTCCATTTGGTGTATTTTAAAGTCAAGGTTTTTTTGAAAATATACTCCCAAGTCTTTGTAGTGTTCAATGTATTCTAGTGGGGTGTTATTGAGGTTATAGTTATATAAAATAGAATTTTCTTTATTTGTATAATTCATTACATAACACTTCTTTGGATGGAAATTGAGGCCAACTGTAGAAAGCCAATTACTAATGGATGTTAGGTCTTTTTGTAATTGTTGGCAGTCTTCGTGGTTTTTGATAGCCTTAAAGATTTTCAGGTCGTCTGCATAAAGAAGGACTTGGGAGTGTTCAACAAGCTCATGAAGGTCATCATACGTCAAGATGAAGAGTAGACTAGACAATTTACTCCCTTGGACTATGCCCGAGGTAGGGGTAATAGGAGAGGATTTATGGTTCAAGTACTTGACGTAAATTTTCCTGTCATTGAGGTATGATGTGAATAGTTTGACCAAGGAGTTAGAAAAGCCAATTTTTGACAGTTTTTTTTAGAATGGCATCATGTGAAATTCTGTCAAAACATTTTTCAACATCAGTGTAGATTGCATGGACTTGACATTGATTGGAAATGGCTCTGTCTGTAAAATCGCAGAATTCAACAAGATTGCCAATTGTTGACTTTTGATTAACAAATCCATGTTGTTGAGGGGAAATATTATCAAAAATAAATGATGATATTTTGTGATACAACACTCCCTCAAAGATTTTAGCAACAGCATTAAGGTTAGAGATGGGCCTGTGGTTGGCTATATCCTGTTCGCCATTTTTCTTTGGTACTGGAGTTACAATTTATTTTATGATCAAAATGATAGACAAAGTTTATAAGCTTTAAGAAATATTTATTAGGAGAAAACTGTCACAAATGTAACTGAATGACTGATTGCTGAAAAAGTGGTATCCAGTTCTTGAGGAAACATAGATTTATATTGTTGGCCGAATTCATTACTACTATGCAAGAGAGATACTGCAACATCCCCTCCTTAATATAAAAAACAATCCTTGTATCGGGCAGGAACTCTTAATGTCCTCTTTGGTCGTGGGGATCTCACTGATGTTGATGTAGAGGTAGGAGGAGTGTGAACAGGTGTTGAAAATTCATCTGGACTATCCTGGGTCTCAACTAATTCATTATCTTCAACATCATTAGTGGGTGATTCTTCTCTTTGATCATCAGTGATTGGATTCTCTGGATGTGTGGCTGAACAAGTGACATCAGGCTTGATGAATCTCTCGTTTCTTCTCAGCAAAGCTCCATCTGGTGTTCTAACAGAATATGATCTGTTACCTTCATCCCCTTCTAACATTCCTTTTGACCACACTTCATTTTCAGGTAACTTTTTGAACCAAACTTTGTCACTTACATTTAAATTTCTCCTTGAAGTAACTGTTTTGTCGTAGTATTGTTTTGTCTTATTTTTATTTTCTATAATTTTTTCTTCAATTTCAGAGTTTGGTATTTTATTTTTAAACGTATTTAGTTTGGGGAGATGACATCTTAACCATCTTCCCATGAGTCTTTGAGATGGACTGCTCTTTATTTTGTTTGGTGTATTTCTATGAGCCAGAAGCATTTTGTAGAAATCTTCGTTGCTGTCAATACTTTTTTTTATCATCATCTTTACCACTTTCACTGCTGACTCTGCTTTCCCGTTGGACTGAGGATAGTGTGGGCTGCTCCTTACATGTCTGAACTCCCACTGTTTGCTGAAGTTCTGGAATTCCTTGGATGAGAAGTTTGTTGCTCCGTCAGTAATTACAGTTTTTGGAATGCCATGACGGCTAAAGTTTCTCTTACAAATGAGTATAGTAGAAGCCGATGACATATATTTTAACTCGTCGATTTCAAAAAAGTCAGAAAAATGATCAATAGTAACTAGAAAATTTCTGCTTTTTCCTTTTATATTGATCTCGAAGGCATCCATGCTCACAGTTTCAAATGGCTCCTTTGGCGTTTCAAAAGACTGCATTTCAATTTTCTTTTGATTTACTGCAAGTTTTGCACATGTTTCACATGACATTACAATATTTCTGATTTCAGCATTTATGTTTGGCCAAAAAACAGATTCACGTGCAAATTTTTGTGTAGCTTCCATTCCTAAGTGACTTAAATGAAGCCTCCTCAAAAATTCTTTTCTCATGTTGATGGGAATGAGAAGCTGATTTTGTTTGAGTATAATATCATCTTCAATTGTGAGTTCCGATCTGAAATTCCAATAACATTTTATTTCTTCTGGTACATATTTTTTTTCTTGGGGCCATCCTTGTAGAATTTGTTTTTTTAGTTGGCTTAGTTGTTTATCTTTAACTGTCTCACATTTGATTCTTTCTATTGTGTCTTCTGATATTTTTACAATTCTGTCTTCCAGAAAATTTATACCTGTCTTCATCATTTCTATGGTACTAATAGTTTTCATACAAATCAATTTCTTTAACTATTTGATATACATCATTTTGTTTTTCCACATTTTCCATGTGTTCAGGAGCTCTTGACAAGGTATCTGCTAAGTACATATTTGTGCCTTTCTTGTACTTTACCAAAATATTGTACCGTTGTAATGTCAAAATCATACTTTGTAATCTTTTCGATATCTTTAGAATAGGTTTTTTAAATATTGACACTAGTGGGTTATGATCAGTCTCTACAACAACATTAGACTGGCCACATATATACTGGTCGAATCTTTGACACGCAAATACAATTGCCAACATTTCCTTCTCTATTTGTGCGTAGTTTCTCTGGGTAGGCGTCAACACTTTAGAAGCAAATGCTACAGGCTGTCCGTCTTGTAAGATAGCACACCCAAGAGCGAATGATGATGCATCAGCTTGAATGAGAATTGGTTTTTTCATGTCAAAGTATTTTAATAGTGTGGCTTCTGAGATGATTTTCTTTATTTGTGCAAATGCCTTGTCTTCTAATTCAGTCCACATAAATATTTGATCTTCACGTGTAAGTTTTCTCAGTGGTTCTGTGAAATCTGACATTTTATTGATATAGCGAGATAGGTAAGTCACCATCCCTAAAAATCTTAGAATAGCTTCCTTGTTTTCTGGCTTGGGCATGTTTACAATGGAAGAAATTTTGTCTGGATCAGGCTTAATGCCTTGAGATGTCAAAATATGTCCATAAAACTTGATTTCTTCTTTACAGAGATGTGTCTTCTCTTTGTTTAATTTCACATTTTCTTCTCGAAGTCGTTGTAAAAGATTTCTCAAATTTTCATTATGATTCTTTAGCGCTTGTTCTTGATTATCACCATAACCAACCACTAGGATGTCATCTGCCAACACAAAGACGCCTGTAAGTCCATGAATCACTTCCAGTATTTTTTTTTGAAATATCTCCATAGCTGTTGACAGGCCAAATGGAAGTCTCACATACCGATACTTTGCAAAAAGGTGTCCAAAATGCTGTAAGCTTGCTGCTTTTATCTGTCAATTTGACTTGCCAGAAGCCCTTTGTTGCATCCATAGTAGAGAAAACTTTTGCATTGCCAAGTTCAGGAATGATCTCATCTATAGTAGGCAGTTGTTGTTTTGTATCTTTTATTGCCCGGTTAAGATAAGTTGGGTCAAGACAAACACGAAATTTATTCTTCTTTTTTACTATGGTCACATTACTAGTCCACTCTGTATGTCCAGGTTCTTCAACTATTATGTTCTTTTCGAGCATGCTTTCAAGCTCTTTCTTTAGATCTTCTTTTAAAGCGATGGGTACACGTCGAGGACTTTGCTGCACCGGGGCAATGTCATTGGTTATTTCAATGTCTACTGCACCTTTCATTTCTCCTATTCCTTCAAAGACATCTTTGTATGATTCCACAATTATATTTGTTGATTGTGGTGTTTTGTTGAAACATTTTATTTCATAAATTTTCATAACTTCTTTGCAATAATTGATCAGATTGAGTGTGTCACATGCTTTGTATGACAACAAAGGAATATGATCATAATTGACTACTATGAATTCCAATGAGAAAATTTTGTTTCCTTTTCTGATCTTCATAAGATATTTTCCACGCACATTTAGTTTTGTTCCATTCACAGCTCTTAATACAGCGTTTGACTCCTGCAACTGGATAGTTTCCACATCCAAGATATCGCATAGAATTTTTTCTCCAATGATGCTGCAAGTAGCTCCTGTGTCTATAGTGGAACACTATAGTTTTCACTTTGCTATTAGGAAGTATCACTGTCAGGTTTGTGAATACACCTTGATTTTTTATCTTGCATAAATTGTTTACTTGCAAAATTTCTTGTTCATCAATTTCATTATATTCTTCACATACTGCACTAATTTTATTACTTATACTTTTGCATACACTAGAGAAATGTCCTTTTTTGTTGCACTGGTTACACACAAGATTTCTTGCCGGGCATTCCTTCAGTGACACATGCCAGTTACCTCCGCAGTACGCACACTTTCTGCTCACATTGTTAGTCTTTCGTCTTGGCTTCAGATTGTTAAATTTGTTTATCTCGTTCTCCTTTTTCTCAATAATTTCCAGCTGTCTCTTTGTCTCTTCGCTGGATCTGCACATATCTAATGCTTCTGTTTGATCCGTCTCGAAGGACCAAAAATGTTGATCCGTCTCGAAGAACTAAAAATGTTGATCCAAGGACCAAAATGAGTGGTGCTGACCTTATGTGAATTCCTGGCAAAAATAGGCTACAAACTTCTGTGTTCAAACTTGGTTATATTTTATTTATTGGAAGAAAAACTTTGGAAAGATATTATTACGCTA
Source organism: Bactericera cockerelli (assembly GCA_024516035.1). Lineage (NCBI taxonomy): Eukaryota > Metazoa > Arthropoda > Insecta > Hemiptera > Triozidae > Bactericera > Bactericera cockerelli. Next base: position 105,543 of record JAMCCL010000026.1, read on the forward strand.
GAATGATACGTTGTTGAGCGCTTCTGCCAGAGAACTCGTCTGCCCGAATTTTCATTGAACCAATTACAGTTTTCTTTCGGCCAGATTTAATAGTAGGTTGTAGGTACACGGCGCGGCGGGACCATACTCCCCCCATGAGACAGTGGTCTCATACACCAACTACTGCTGAGGTAGAGGGCACAACTTCACTGCGGGCCGCTTGTATATACCAGACTTCGTTTGGACAGGTGCAACTCGGAAACACACTTTTCCTGGAAACACTTGAATGACACGACCAAGGGGCCAGCATGACACGGGGGCGACATCAGATTTGATCAGCACAAGCATATCAACATGGAGCTGATTCTTATCATCTTGACACCACTTAGTTGTTGATTGAAGCGAACTAAGGTATGAGTCCAGTAGCTGAGTAAGCAACTTGTATCGCACACTCAGATCTTGACTCTGAAAAATAGGAACATGAGTTAATGATACATGAGGATGTCGCATAAGGAAATGTGCTGGAGTCAGCATAACAGGATCACCGCTGTCGGAAGTAACTTGACACAGCGGACGATTATTGAGGATGGATTCTATCTCACTCAGAAAAGTAGACATCTCTTCGAAAGTGAGAATTTCGGATCCAATTACTTTATAAAAATGACTCTCGACCTGACGAATATTTGATTCCCACAATCCAACACCATGGTGAGGCGAAGCTGGCGGATTGAAGTGAAATTCAATTATTTGTTTCAGCAGCTCTTCTGTAAATTCACTTTGGAAGTCAGGTGACGCAATAAACTGGTACAGTTCACCTAGAATATTAGCAGAGCCGACAAAATTAGTGACCTGGTCGAAATAAATATTTTTAACAGGTCCACGACGAGCAATAAATCTCCTTAATGCAAGCAGGGACGTCGGGGTAGACAAGACAGGGGCGAGCTCGAGATGAACAGCTTTTGTGCTTAAACAAATAAATAAAGCTTTCTGAGATGAGTCGCAGAATCCAATAAGATTTAGCTCACAATTCCTTTCAATAAGAACATGTCGAGAAATCTGAAATGTGTTTAAAGTAGGTAATTCTTGAATAAATTGAGTCCATCTATCTTGTACACAAGGGGGTGGGGTTTTGACCCAATCAATTTTCAGAAGACATAATTTTTCAATGAGAAGTTTAGCACAAATTATTATTATTTTTTTTCTATATCTTTTTTTGTAAATACCTATTGTTAATTTTTTATCTTTGTTAATAATTTATTGTTGTATGTATTGTATAAAAAATAAAGTGTAAATAAATAAAATAAATAAAAAAAAACTGGACTCACTAAACCGAGTACATCAAAAATATGTGCAGTTATACTTAGTATGTTCCGTTTGGCTAACTTAGTATCTTGTACATTGACTTTCAAGAAAAACTCATCTTCGGCAGGACAGTATTGAGTACCTGGTACTTTGAGCGAAGTGTTACTATCCCACTCTACCTTTGACATGAGTCTGTGCTCTTCAGGAACACTTTGCAATAATCTATTATTATTACTTGCTAGTTTAACAAGTTCAAAACCACCTCTCTTCAAAGCAGCAGAGCATTGAGAGAAAGTACTTACAGCTTGTTCTTCATCAAGAAAACTTGCCAAATAATCATCCATATAGAAATTACTTGTAATCTCAGCAGCTGCGGCTGGGAAACTCGACTTTTCATCCTCAGCAATCTGATGAAGAACGCGCTGGGCGAGAAACGGGCTAGACTTCATGCCGAACACAACGCGTTGCATCTCGTAGCACTGAATGTCGTCCTGCGGCGAATCTCTCCATAAAAACTTTTGAAACTTCCTGTCTTCTTCGTGAACATAAATCTGTAAAAACATTTTCTTAATGTCAGCGGTGCAAGCGACAGGAAACATTCGGAATTTCAATAGCAATTCAAACAAATCGTTGTAAAGAGTAGGGCCAGTATGAAGAAGGTTGTTTAGCGAAACGCCATTACTGGTTGCGCAGCTCATATCAAATACTACTCTAACTTTTGTAGAACTTTTATCAGGGCGGTATATTGCGTGATGTGGCATGAATAACTCACAAGTATTATTCTTGTGTTCGAAAGGAACAGCATATCCGTCCTTAATATAATCAGTAATTGCAGTTTTGTACTGCTCTTTTACATCAGGATTGGCGGAGAGCTTTCTTTCTGTATTAAAAAAAACGCTTCTCAGCTATTTTATAAGACTCGCCAAGCAGAGCTGAGTCTGACTTGAACGGTAGGGAAACACTATATCTACCATCTGCTCGACGTAAATATGTATTGAAAAATAATTCCTCACATTCTTTGTCCTCACTGCACAATGACTTAGGTGCAGGGACTTCTTCGAGAGTCCAAAACTTTTGAACCAAGGCCTCTAATGGAGTTTCTATAAAACCGCACATATTATGTTCATTACCTTGGTATGACAGAACAGGCACTTTACCCATGATGATATCTCCGAGCTGAGACTCAATGATGACAGGACCATCAGGATCAGACGACTTGGGTTTTCCATACACTAGCGAGAATAGTTCGGCACCGATGAGTCCGTCGATTTCACCCGGTATATGGAACTCGTCGTCACTCAGGTTCGACTCTCGGATGATTGAAAATAATTTCGTCACATCTACAGGACAAACAGGGAGATTATTAGTTATCTTGTCAACAACGAAGGCCTGATCAACAGTAGACCGTTTTTTCAAGTTGAATCTTGAATGAAGAGTGAATGAAGTTACACCTTTCACTTCACTCCTGGTTGACCCGATACCTCCCACTGAGGCGGACACCTTGTGATAAGGGATGCCTAATCTTTGGCAACATTTGGAAGTAATAAAATGGCTCATACTTCCGCTATCTAATAACATTCGTACAGTGTGCACGTCACCGTTTACATCGGGAATATTTACCTTGACGGTTGATAGTAGGACTGTATATTTCTTCGGTTGTTTACTCACGGCAGTGACGGCAACCGTATCATGAGACACTGACGTCTCTCTGCCCACATCACTTACTCGCAGCTTCGACTCAGGCGGATTGTCGGACGACGTCTTGTAGGAGCTCAAATGAAGCAAAGTGTGATGCGTGGACTTACATATCTTGCATGTATTTTTGCTTGTGCAGCTAACAGCGAAGTGAGATGAGCTAAAACAATTTAGACACAGCTTTAGCGACTTGATTGTATCCAAGCGTGAATGAGGATCCATTTTGTTTAATTCAATACACTGATATACTAAATGAGAGCCTTTACAAATTAGGCATCTACTATTTTTCCTAGGCGAGGAAACAAGACTAATAGTTTTTGTTTGCCATTTCTTGGCATGCGCGGGTTTCGAACCTGGTACAGCATGTACCTGCGCAGGATTAATTCTCTCAGTTCGCTCAATGACGCGAACGTAATCTTTAACGAACTGTAGTAGTTCTTTGAACTTGGGAAGCGATTTATTGGCTAGAACTTTAGTCTCAAATTTCTTGCTTAACTCAAGATCTAGCTTTTTAATACCAATGGAGTACAAAATGTATTCAGCCAAATCCTCGACGTTCAGAGCTTGTAAGGCACTGACGGAGGCACCAAATGAATCAATAAAATTGTTGTAACTTACATGAGACTCCTGATTTATTGGCTTGAAGTTGAGAATCGTGTCAACGTAATGACTGGCTAGATACCTGACGTCTTGATATCTGTCTACGAGTGACTGCTAGATGATCTCGTAGTTGGAGCCCACGGGCGGGACGCCGGCGCACGCAGAAAGAGCTTGGTCTTTTAGTTTCGACACCAAATACTGCACTTTCTGGTCGGCAGACAGGGACTTGTTGTTGTGAATCAGCGACTTGAAAGTCTCAAAGAAAGAAGGCCAAGATTTAATATTGCCATCGAAAGAAGGTAAATTCAAGGATGGTAAATGGGGTTGGTCTATCTTTACTGATTCAAATAAATCTTTAGAGGAAGAATTTTCAAATTTCTTCTCATAGTATTTAATTTGTCCATATAGACCCATAAAACTATTGAGTTCATGGAAACTCGGTTCGTAACCTAGCTGTGTATTTACTTTTCTGCGTTCTATATCTTTAAGCACAGTCTTAAATTCCTCATATAGAACATCTAAAGAAGCAGCTTTGGCGAGGAAAGTTCCTCTCTTACTTCTATCAACATTACAAGGTGCGATAGATCATAAATATCTTGTGTGGTAGAAAATAAGTTCTCTAATTGAGCTTGAAGTAAAGACAACTCACCGTCGTCAGCGGATACTAAGGACTCGTTAGCAGGATCTTGATCCTTGTCTTAGTCAATGGAACCAGGCATTCTTGACAGCTGGTGATGCAATTAATTCCGGGCGGAATCGATACAGGAAACGAGGAATCACTCCGGGCGGAGATGAGACGGGAACAAACAGGAATCCAGCAGCACTCCAGGTGGAGCCTATACAGGAAACAGGAATCACTCCAGGCGGAGATGAGACAGGAACAAACAGGAATCCAGCAGCACTCCAGGCGGAGCCGATACAGGAAACGGGGAATCACTCCGGGAGGAGATGAGACAGGAACAAACAGGAATCCAGCAGCACTCCAGGCGGAGCCGATACAGGAAACGGGGAATCACTCCGGGCGGAGATGAGACAGGAACAAACAGGAATCCAGCAGCACTCCAGGCGGAGCCGATACAGGAAACGGGGAATCACTCCGGGCGGAGATGAGACAGGAACAAACAGGAATCCAGCAGCACTCCAGGCGGAGCCGATACAGGAAACCAGGAATCACTCCAGGTGGAGATGAAACGGGAACAGGAACTGGATAGATCCACGGTTCGAAGGACCAAAAATGTTTGATCCGTCTCGAAGGACCAAAAATGTTGATCCGTCTCGAAGAACTAAAAATGTTGATCCAAGGACCAAAATGAGTGGTGCTGACCTTATGTGAATTCCTGGCAAAAATAGGCTACAAACTTCTGTGTTCAAACTTGGTTATATTTTATTTATTGGAAGAAAAACTTTGGAAAGATATTATTACGCTAGAATGATACGTTGTTGAGCGCTTCTGCCAGAGAACTCGTCTGCCCGAATTTTCATTGAACCAATTACAGTTTTCTTTCGGCCAGATTTAATAGTAGGTTGTAGGTACACGGCGCGGCGGGACCAGCTTCAGTAAGCTTGATATCTTTTTTTAACCATAACTTCTCCCGCAACTTCACATCTTTGATTGAACATATGATTTTGTCTAACATAAGCTCTTCTTCCATGGTTTTGTAGTCGCACAATTTACTTTGTATTTTTAGTTTTAGAAAATATTCTTGATATGAATCATTGTCAGACTGTTTCATGCTGTTGTAAATGTACCGTTCGTATCTTATGTTGATCTCTGGAGCAAGTTTCTTTGTCAGGATATCTAATATTTCTTCTGTTTTCATTGTCTCCGGAGCCTCCAAGATACTGTAGATTCTTTTGCTCGCCTCATCTCCAATGGCTGTTAACATTGTTGAGACTCGTACAGAATTTTCTTCAGCATAAAGACCGCTTGCTGTTTCGTAATTCTTCCACATTTTCTTGAAGTACTCGATGTTTTCACGGACATTACCCTCCAACTTTAATCCGCTTGGTAGAGGCACATTGCGAACCAGCTTTACCAGGGTGTTGACGTCTTCGGATTGTCCACTTGTCTTTTGAGATGCGAGTTTTTTTTCTTGTTCTTCATATTTTGCAATTTTCTGTTTCACCAACTGATTAACAAGGTCTTCAATATCTTTTTTTTTCCATCGTTGGCGTAGGTTTAGAAAAATAATTTTATCCCACACCTGACACCATATTTTATGATCAAAATGATAGACAAAGTTTATAAGCTTTAAGAAATATTTATTAGGAGAAAACTGTCACAAATGTAACTGAATGACTGATTGCTGAAAAAGTGGTATCCAGTTCTTGAGGAAACATAGATTTATATTGTTGGCCGAATTCATTACTACTATGCAAGAGAGATACTGCAACACAATTGATTCTTTGAGAGCAGACGGAAACTCTTTATATTTGAGGGCAAGGTTAAAAATAATTGTGATGGGTATTTTAATATAGTCCAAGCATTGTGAGAAAATACTTGGCGGTATTCCATCTGGCCCCGGTGGCTTGTTACTAGGCATTATAGCAATTTCTGCAGCCACATCCTCAACTGACACTTCCTCCAGGTGGAGGTGTTGGATGTATTGGGAGGTGTCTGGGTCATATAGCGAGGGGGTTTGATTATAGGCATTTTTAAAATGCTCGGCAAAGCTATCTACTATTTCTTGTGGTTCAGTAATATGTTTCTGCCCATATAATAAGGTACGTTTTGAGCCATTTGTTGTCATTTCTTTTTTCAAATTCCAAAAAGGTCGACTATTCCCTCATTTTAGTTCATCAGTAATTAAATTAATGTGAGATTGGTGATCTTTTTTTATGTTTCTCTTTATTTGTTTACGAAGATTTATATATTTTTGCTGTTGTATGATTGATTTCTTTTTTATTTTCCTCAGTCTTTCTTTTCTTTTATAAATTTTTTGGGTGCATACACTCCACCATTTAGGGAATTTATTTTTTATGTGTTTAGACGGATATTGAGGGACAGATATTCTGAAGGCATTATTTAGTGCTGAGTAAAAATATGATAGTGCTTCGTTTACACTCATGGTATTAAGTAAGTTCCAATCAACTTCATTTAACTTTGATTTCAGAAGAATATAATTGGTTTTATTGAAGTTAAAATTATTACCATTAGAGGGGGCCATAAAGTCAGAGTTATTAATGCACCTCTCTAATGTAATGGTTAAAACCCAAGCTGGATGGTGAGAATCAATATTAACAAGACCATCAGTCTCCTCCACAGAAAAAGCAGGAGCTCTCTTTCTACTGAACCAGTTTTTGTGGAAGTTGCTAAGACATAGGTCCAGTATCCTATCATTGATATTATTAATAGTGTTTAGAGAGTCAAGGTTGAAGAAACTGACAATCTGGTTAAATTGTATCATGCGTGGCGAATACTGAGTGATTTCATCTTTAGTTCGAGTTATGTATTCGGGAATATTGAAGTCACCCAGTATAATTAAATTCTTATTGAGAAGTTCATCATGGTCACAAAGGGTTTGAGCAAATTCCTTGAGAGTATCGGCCTTTACAGGAGGGGGAAAGTAGCAGAGTATAAGATATACTTCCTGTCCAAAGATATTTAATTTCAAGTGGAAACTTTCAATGTCTCTGGTACATTGGTTCCATTTTATCAGAGGTGTTGCAATTAGAGGTCTAGATTTATTAATTGCCACTAGCAAGCCACCACCTCGAGATTTATCTGTTGAGATTGGGTCTCTATCCTGTCTAAAGACATCATATCGGCTGTCTATTATTTCACCTGAAGCTATATCAGAAGATAACCAAGTCTCTGTGACACAGATAATATCATATTCTTCACTCAGTACGTTCAAAAGGAAAGTGTTGGTTTTGGTTCTAAGACCACGTACGTTTTGATAGAATATTCTTACATGTTCGGATCCTCGTTTTGTATTACTATTTATTAAATGGGGTACAGGTGCAATGTGAGGTGTCTGCATGCATGGAACGTTAACATTACAATCATAATCAGCATGTGCAGATTGTCTCTCTGCTTGAGAGAGTGTGTCCTTATCTAGCAAAAACTTGGATGTGTGTTTGGTAGTTCAGAATGATACTGAAATGTACCACCCTTTATGTTCTTATCATGATAGGGTGTGGTTTCAGAATCAGTCACTAATCCTAGATGAGAAGGTGGAGAGTAAGCGTTCTGAAGGGGTGGAGGGTAGGGGTTGTAAAGCGGTGTGGGTGGATGGGGGGTTGGAGGATGAGTGTTGTGAAGAGGTATGAATGAATGGAGGGTTGATGGATTTGTGTTATGTAGAGGTGTAGGTGGGGGGAGGTTTTGGGAGTGAGTATTGTGAAGGAGTGTAAATGGTAGAGAGCGTCTGTTGTGAAAAACTGTGGGTGGGTGAGGGGGTGGAGGGTGAGTGTTGTGAAGGGGTGTGGGTGGGTGAGGGAGTGGAGGGTAAGTGTTGTGAAGGGGTGTGGGTGGGTGAGGGGGTGAAGGGTAAGTGTTGTGAGGGGGTGAAGGGTAAGTGTTGTGAAGGGGTGTGGGTGGGTGAGGGGGTGAAGGGTAAGTGTTGTGAAGGGGTGTGGGTGGGTATATTTCACGACTAAATAAATTATAAATCTAGAGGTAAGTTTTAAAAACACTAATTCCCTTACATTAACCTTAACAGACTTTAATAATTCTAGCCTGCCAAACTTGTCTCTGAACGCTTTGGCTAAGCCTTTCGATTTCCAATCATTAGAGATACAATGTACAAGTGAGTAGTTTTCTGGCGATTTAAATAAATCACCATCGTACTCGTTAAGCACCAGTTTACTTGTACACTGTTTCCTATTTTGTCCCGTGGACAGCTTAACTTGTTTGATATTTTTAATAATGTCCAGAGCACTTACTCCTACTTCAGCTCCTTTTTTAGTTTTCCAAGAGGACTCCCTTGGGCTCTTATTTTTCGACAACCCTGGTTTGTTATCGTTACCTACTATTATTTCCCGCGGTTCAATATCGCGGTATAGGAATGAGTTCTCATCAGCATTTCTATTCAATACATTTTGCTGATGTGCTTGAGAATCTACTTTCTGCGATAGGACAACTTCTTTGTTTCTATCGGTATAGCTAATTTTTTTACTGGGAAAATTAATATTGATCCTATTTTTATTCATAAAATCTACACCTAGTATGACATCACTGGATTCTATGTTTTCCACTATGTATAGTTCTTGTTGAAATGGCCTTCCGTTAATTGTGAGGAAGATAGTGGTTTTACCTAAGCAACTCATCTCACTACCACCCGCACTAAAAATTTTAGTCATACTTGAAGTATTTACCTTTGTCAAGTCAATGACTTTTGAGTCAACTATGGATATTGTTCCTCCAGTGTCAAAAAGTATTCGAATTTTTGAGGGGCCATTCTTTTCTATGACTTGACAAACTGAGGTGTCATCTAAATTTATGTGACTACTGTGACCATTCAAATTATAATTCTCGTGACGCTGGCTTTTCCCGGCCCCACTCAGGCTGGGTGAGGTCAATGTGAGTAGCAGGTTTGTGAGTTTCCTGCGAATGGAGGGTAAAACCCCCGTCGTGATATGACCATGGCAGTTGAAAGCGACGTTAAACCCCACTTAAAAAAAAAAAAAAAAAAAAAAAAAAACCTAAAAATATTGATCGACAATTTTCCGACACTCGTGAATTTCTATTATTTATATTATTATGAGTATATTGGTGATATTGTTTCTTATTACTAAAATTAGTTTCCCTGATATTGTTTTGGAGATAGGTTTCTAATTCTTTATTACTACTTTCGGTAGGAGAAAACAAGCTTTTCTAAACCCTGCCCTATCAAATGCATATTCTACTAATCTTATAGCGTCTACTAATTCTTTGGAATTGCTATACCCCTTCAAAATAACTTCCTTTACCATTTGAGGTGGCAAACCATTTAATAAATAATAACACTTCGTTAAATCTATCATTTTATCATCGCACATTCTACAATAGTAAATTATCTCAATGGTGTAGTGAACTGCCAATTCATTCTCTACGAATTTTCTATTTTCTAGTTTATCCCGCCAGATCAAAGATTCATAACCCTTAGTATATTCTTTCAAAAATTGCTCTTGAAGATGCTCCCATTTTAAATTTTGAAGACCTACTTGACTAATTAAATTACTATACCAAATTTTTGCCGATCCTTCCAAATACAATGAGAAAAAATTACATTTGAGCTCATCGTACCATCTATTTAAATTTGCACACAATTTTTTTTTTTTTTTTTTTTTTTTTTTTTTTTTTAAGTGGGGTTTTTAACGTCGCTTTCAACTGCCATGGTCATATCACGACGGGGGTTTTACCCTCCATTCGCAGGAAACTCACAAACCTGCTACTCACATTGACCTCACCCAGCCTGAGTGGGGCCGGGAAAAGCCAGCGTCACGAGAATTAGAATTTGAATGGTCACCCATCCAAGTCTTAACCTCGCTGGATGTCGCTTAACTTCGGTGTTCTGAAGGGAACCGGTGTATTCAACATGCCATCGACGCTGGCTACACAAATTGTAATCTTCTAAAAATATTCTAACATCTTCTGATGTACTTGGTGAAAATTTTGTGGGTTCACAGAAAGGTACTTTAATTTTAATTGGCAATTCACTATTTACTTCTGAGCCCTCCATTTTATTATTATTATTTTTCTCTACAAAAAAATCTAAAAATTATACATACCTAGCCTACTTTCCTAACAAAGTCATAATAGACTGACAACATTCCTCATAAAAAGCCTTCCAGTCACAATTAAAAAAAAAAAACTGATGAGAATAATTAAATTTTAAAAATAAAGGTCAATGCTCAAAAAACTAATTTAACACAAGTATGCTACCATTTTTTAAAATAATATTTAAACTCTTAAAATCATGCATCCTAATAATTACGAAACTTGCACAAACATTCACGTAATAACAACAAAATAAAATGTACCAAAATTAAACTTTAACCAAATTTGGGGACATTTCGCACCTCCACCATTTGTTACCGACCCCGGCAGTCCTAATCTCTTTTTGGGGTGGAGCGACTTAGAACACAAGTTAGCGGAATCCTTGCCAACGATGCGGTTCTATAAATATAGAGTTCGAATCATTAACAAAGTTCCAACAAGCGCCTTTGTGTTTAAGAAAAGAAATGAGTGATAAATAAAAAGAATTAAATAATTCTTGTACCTTAAATATATTATTTATTTAATGAAGGATGTAACACTGTAATATAGAGTTGTCCTCTGAGAGCCTATCGAAAAATGATAAGGTAGATGGAAATTGGACTCACCGGCAGGAACTCAACCACTCGCTAGAACTCACTCACTTCGACTGCCCCGAGGTTTTCGCGTTGTCATGCCAGGAGGACCCATGTTTACAAAAATTGCAAACACATTGTTTTTCATATCTAGGTCGCTCCGGTGACACTTTCTCTTTCTTTATTTCTGCCTTTCTTTCCCTCTCCATCTCCCTTTTCCCTCCCACACACATGTGTTGGAAATAACTTTCCATACATCCCCCTATTTACATTCACAACAATGTATTTCTTGTCATTCGCCCTAGTCTCATACTGGCGGGTATTATAGAATGCTGGAGCTCTTTCAATATTCCACAAGAAAGATGGAGGAACAAACAGACTTTCGATCAACAACAGCATGATCTGATTAACCCACTTGTGAGGTCGGAAGGATGTATTATTTACTCTATTCCTTTCAAATGCGACAGACAATATTTCTTTTCATGGAATAAAATTCATACAATACGGATCTCTCAGTAGCTTGATCGATAAGCGACTTGTAATCGAAGGTCGGTGGTTCGAGTCCCAAGTTAAGCAAAGATTTAGGAGAGCGAGTTTGATTAGTTGTGATTAACACAAATATGATAACTTAAAACACTTTATATAAAACCCTCAATTTCTAGTGTAGTAGTGTGTCACTTCTCGCTCATCAGAGGGAAGGCATACCACGGGATGGGCAAGCTACAACACAGACCATGAATTTATTGTCTACTGGAAAATGATGGGTAATATTTCATCTTTAATCCAATCTATGATTATTAAAACCAACGATTCCTTCAAAAAATATAGATGTTAAATTACGACAAGCATGGAGAGAATTCGACAAGCTGTTTCATGGCTCCAAAAAAGTGCCACTGTCTTGATCTCTTTACGTCAAAAAACATGTGACGAAATTTATGTCCAGTCTTGTCTCAAAGAATTCATCAAGTTTCTCGTATTGGAAAGTCCATTTCCTCAAACGAGACATGAATATTGTTTCGTCTCGTTGTGTTTTCACAAAACGAAACATGTCCTGCCTGGTCTCAAAGAATTCATGAAATTTCTCGTCTCCTAAAAAACGAGACATGAATATTGTTTCGTCTCGTACTCTCGTAGTGTTTTCACAAGACGAGACGCTGGCATGTCTCAAGGCTGCTACAAGTGCTACATGGTCAACATAGGGTCTTCATCCAGGCTCTGAATTTCTACCAGGCCGGGATCCTCTTCTTGTTGTGACTCTTCTGATTCTGGGGTCTCGGGTATCCTGGAAAAGTATTATTCAAATATTATTATGTGAAATTATTATTCAAATAGTATTACGTGAAATTAATATTCAAATATTATTACGTAAAATTATTATTCAAATATTATTACGTGAAGTTGATATTTAAATATTAATATATTGAGTAAGTTGGTTGCTTCAGTCTATTTGGAATGTTATTGTTCTACTCTGAGTCATACAAAAATGTATTACATATTTTGGAAAAGACTTTCCAGCATCTTATCGATTCTAGATTCTAATCGAAATCTCCAGTTCATCACCATACATTTAAAAACAATAAAAAAAACTCCCAAAAAACTCTGTGTACCTAATGTGAAGCAGGTTTGAACCCGATTAGAGAAGTTCGATATCTATTATTTAATTATACAATTAATAGACACAATCGATAGCTTAAGTCATTCTTTAGCATCAATTTTCCCTATCTTGGACAGTACGCACTCCGAGACTTAGCGCCACAGAGGTATTACAAAACGTCTATTAATTCCGCCGTAAATCTATTTTCATCACACCTCCACTCACAACAGATCTAAATAGAGGTCGGTGTGATAATTTTGGTGCTTCTCTTGTGGAACTCCAACACCTCGACTCATAACAGATCTAAATAGAGGTCGGTGTGATGATTGGTGCTTCTCTTGTGGAACTCCAACACCTCGACTCATAACAGATCTAAATAGAGGTCGGTGTGATGATTGGTGCTTCTCTTGTGGAACTCCAACACCTCGACTCATAACAGATCTAAATAGAGGTCGGTGTGATGATTGGTGCTTCTCTTGTGGAACTCCAACACCTCGACTCACTTCTCAAAGACTGCCATCTCCTCCTCCTCCCCCGCCAGGGAGATGGTGCGGATGCGGAATATCTTGGATGTGATGGAGGTGGAGGTGGAGGTGGTGCTCTGACGGAGGAGTCGAACCCTGAGCTCGTGCTGGATGAACATGAGCAGGTAGAGGGCGGCCAGGATGATGAGCTGGATACCTGGGGAGGGGGGGGGGGACATCTCTATATATAAAACAGAAAAAAGGACTACCTACCTATGTTTGTTTGTTTGTCCGGAGTTGTTTAGCCAAAACGGTAAGAGATAGCGAAAAATGTCTCAGTATTGACCCCCCCAAACCATTATCATTATCGCTTTGTCCAGAAAAATTATAAAAAGTTCAAAAAGGCATTGCTGTCCAGCAGTACGGCCATGCCTTAGTAAATTTCAAATTTAGACCCGTTGTAACGCACGGGCAAACGGCTAGTTTCTCTAAAAATTTATTTATTATTTTTTGAAGTTCTCTATAGTATTTTTTTTTTTAATTTTAAAATTTTAATAGTTGTGACCCCCCCGGAACCGCTCTCGCATTACATGAGAGTACTTCCCCTTTACATCCATGCCATTCCGGAAACGGAAAATTTCGGTCAGAAATTTCCACTCCGGCCGGGATTCGAGGTCGGCTTCTCTTTAACATGTAATGACCTAATTCTTAAAAAGAAGAGAGACCCTGCATTGTTAAAGCGACGAGGCGGGACTCCACCCTCCATTCTCTAAAAAGTCACAAATCACAATCCAGTTGGGTGCTATTTTTTCCTCTTATTTTTCCAACAATTGGTAAAGTGTTCCGCTGAGATACAATTTATACAGGGCATCCATAAAGTCTCACCCAGGCCTGGGTTCCTCAAAAACGACTTAAAATATCAAAAAACGCAAAAACCCGTATTCCTTTATTTTTAAGGGGGATTAATTTTCAGCCAAAAAAAAAAAAAAAAATTGCTTACACGGCCCCAGTCAGGCTGGGCATAGATAGACCAACTTTAAAATCTTAAATCGAATGGTATGTCTTGTGGCATATTGTTTTAAAGGTCTTATTAAGAGAAATCTATTACAGCAAATTTTAGTGAGCTACGACTTACCGTTCTCGAGATACAGGGTCGGACGTCCTGCGTAATATCCATATATTTTGACCTATAACTCGTTAACCGTAAATCATGGAGAAAATGTTTTTTTTTCATGTTAATAATACCTCCTTATTGCAAGAACTTTCGAACAAATTAAAACTTGATTTGTTTTTTCGTTATTTTTTTTCGACTGTTCGTCCGTCTGGCTGACGAAACCGACCAGAAACTAACATCAACAGAATATGTCGAGTTATAACTTGTTCGAAAGGCCTTGTCATAAGGAGTTATTATTAACATGAAAAATTTTCTCCATGATTTACGTTTAACGAGTTATATGTCAAAATTTAAGGATATTACGCAGGATGTCCGACCTTGTATCTCAAGAACGGTAAGTCGTAGCTCACTGAAATTTATTGTATTGAACTTCTCTCAATAAGACCTTTAAAACAATATGCTACAAGACATACCATTCTGTTTAAGATTTTAAAGTTGGTCCATGCCCAGCCTGACTGGGGCCGTGTAGGCAAAAATTTATTGGCTGAAAATTAATCCTCCTCAAAAAGAAGGAATACGGGTTTTTGCGTTTTTTGATATTTTGAGTCGTTTTTGAGAAACCCAGTCCTGGGAGAGACTTTATGGAGGCCCTGTATACAGGGTGAGCATAAAGTCCCACCCCACCCCCCGTATCTCGAGAATGGCTGAAAATACAAGAAAACGCAAAAACCCGTAAGCCTTAATTTTCAGGATGATTAATTTTCAGCCAAATTTTTTTTGCCTACACGGCCCCAGTCAGGCTGGGCATGGACCAACTTTAAAATCTTAAATAGAATGTTATGTCTTGTGGCATATTGTTTTAAAGGTCTCATAAAGAGAAGTTCATTACAAAAAATTTCAGTGGGCTACGACTTACCGTTCTAGAGATACAGGGTCAACGTCCTGCGTAATATCCATATATTTTGACCTATAACTCGATAACCGTAAATTATAGGAAAATGAAATTTGTTGATAATAACTCCTTATGACAAGCCCTGTCGAAAAAGGTATAACTCGACATCGACATACTCTGTTGATATTAGTTTCTGGTCGGTTTCGTCAGCCAGCCGGACGAACAGTCCGAAAATTTTTAACGAAAAAACAAATCAAGCTTTAACTTGTTCGCAAGTCCTTGCCATAAGGAGTTATTATCAATAAATTTAATTTTTCTAGAATTTACGGTCAACGAGTTATAGGTCAAAATATATGGATATTACGCAGGACGTCCGACCCTGTATCTCAAAAACGGTAAGTCGTAGCTCACTGAAATTTGTTGTAATGAAA
The DNA here is from genome assembly GCA_024516035.1 of Bactericera cockerelli. Lineage (NCBI taxonomy): Eukaryota > Metazoa > Arthropoda > Insecta > Hemiptera > Triozidae > Bactericera > Bactericera cockerelli. The sequence continues at coordinate 120,889 of JAMCCL010000026.1, forward strand.
TTATCTCTATGAGACCTTTAAAACAATATGCCACAAGACATACTATTATATTTAAGATTTTAAAGTTGGTCCATGCCCAGCCTGACTGGGGTCCTGTAGGCAAATTTTTTTTGGCTAAAAATTAATCCCCCCAAAAATTAAGGAATACGGGTTTTTGCGTTTTCTTGTATTTTCAGCCATTCTCGAGATACGGGGGGTGGGGTGAGACTTTATGCTCACCCTGTATACTGGGTGGACCAAAAAAACGTTTACACCCGTTAATGGTAGATTACTGACGACATTTCCAGGCCGGATCTGCAATCCGTTTTTTCGGATTTGCCTTTATAACTGCACAAAGTAATTTTTTGCAACTTTCTAAAAAAGTCCGACTTTGGCTTATTCTTCAGGTCAGAACTTTTTTCCTGTTTAAGATGAGTTGATTCTGAACAATTCTGCAGAAAGCCAACAAAATTTCGATGTTTCTAGCTACACTGCTTTGTATTTTACGGTTTGGTTTGGCATCTTTTTTGACACCTGAATAGAAAAAAAATTCTCATGTAAGTTTTTTACACTTTGAAACACTCAAGATTTGCCCGAGCAAATTTTGGCACAGACACGGGCAAGTTTGATAAAAGTTGGCGGCCAACCCAAGGATGCTAAAAAATAATTTTACGATTTTTTATCACGTGATCTTCTGGGGAAACAAACCAGGTAAGTCTCAAAAAATGATGTTCAAAATCTTAAAAGTGTTGACCGTGTAGGGTCGTCTTGTACTCAAAGAGTAATTAGCGATTTATGTCTGATAATTATTTTCCTTGGAATTAATTAAAGGCCAGTCAAATGAATGATTGTTTGTTTCTCGATGATAGTTTTCAAGCATATTTTTCTGCATTCCATGAAATATTATCTTTAAACTTCTTGAGTTTTTTTAGTTCAAGTTACATTATTATAATTCGGATGCTGAAATGGCAGATACGCATTTAGCATATGGAGCTGCCAACAGGAACATTTGGGATCACGTGAAAAACATAGTTTACGAAATACCAGTGGAGAGGCAAGAGTAGCAAAATCTGGTAGCAAGAATCCTGTTGGCATTCGATAACCTGACAGAAAAACCTGGAATCTTCCGCAAAATTCGACGGAACATGATGAAGAGGTTCAACCTTTGCATCCAGGAAGGTGGACGCCACTTCCAACAGTTCTTCTGAGGGAATTGAGAAGAGAGAGATAGAGAGAGGCAGAGAGCGAAAGAGAGAGAGAGAGAGAGAGAGAGAGAGAGAGAGAGAGGCAAGAAGGTAGAGGGACAATTCTGAGTTAGAACTAAGGTACTAAAGTCACCATTGGTTTCAAAAATTTGTGTGAGGAGAATCCATAGTGTGTACTATGGCTAAATTAAAAATGGCAACAGTTTTCTTTAATTTGTAGTCATGAATTTTTTGCTGGCTCTGGCGTTCGGACCGGGGTGGGATCTTCTGCATGGCAAGGCTTACCACTGAGCTAATCGTGCGCTTCTAATCGTTTCTCATTGAACATACTAACACAAAATGTTTTTTAAATACCTTTTTGTTTATATCAAAATAGTTTAAAACATAATAAAGACTGCAAAAGTTTATTAATTTTACAAAATATCATCTTGTTTTTTTCAAGACTTCTATTTAGAGTTGGCAATCGGTAAATATTTGTTATTTAATTAGTATTGTTTATGATAGAAGAACCTACCTACATATTTATCTGGATTTATTTCATAAACTCTATTTTAGTGTGGAAAATTCGCTAGTTTTTTTTCTCTCGTAGGGAAGCATAAGAAAAACCATCCTTACATTATCAAGGCATCAGTCTCTCAGGGGCTTAAAAGAATAATAATTATGTGTATTGTGATACCAATAGTATCTGTTATAACTCAATTTACAGATGGTATTACCCCCAAAAAAACCATAAGTTGTTGGTGTTACAACAGGTCAGATCCAGGTATGAATAAAATATTCCATCAGATTTTTTGGATAATTAAAATTATGTTAACCGCCGAGAATTGAACCTCGGTCATGCAACTAACACTCTGAACACTACCACATCTAGCTAACACCACTAACAATCTGAGTAGCACGAATATTATCATTTGAATTTTTCTAAACTGGCTGATGAAGGCATGTGAGACCGCGGTATTCAAAAAAAGCAATGTAAACAATACAAGACGCCGTTAGACAGTCTACAGCTAGAAAACTCTTAGGATTTTTGAAGAGTTTTTGGTAAACATCTAATATTTTTCCCAGAAGATCATAAGATAAAAAATCGTAAAATTATTTTTTAGCATCCTCGGGGCGGCCGCCAACTTTTATCAAACTTGCCCGTGTCTGTGCCAAAATTTGTTCGGACAAATGTCGAGTGTTTTATTTAGTAAAAATTTAGTTTTTTCGTGTGTTTTTTTTCTGTTTAGGTGTAAAAAAATATGACAGACCAAACTGTGAAAAACAAAGTAGTGTAACTAGAAACATCGAAATTTTGTTGGCTTTCTGCAGAATTGTTCAGAATCAACTCATCTTAAACAGGAAAAAAGTTCTGACCTAAAGAATAATCTGAAAAAACGGATTGCAGATCCGGCCTGGAAATGTCGTCAGTAATCTACCATTAACGGGTGTAAACGTTTTTTTGGTCCACCCTGTATTTTCAACAAATTGTGGTTGTTGGTAACCAATGTTGTTTGGGCAAGGGAAAAGGAACCAAGTAACGCCCTGCACTTGTGTGCGAGCGACGTGTGGTGAATAATGTTAGTAATTCATAAGATGATGAGAGAAACCAGCTACTTAGGACCGTATTATTAAATAGGAATTAAATATCCTGGATTTGTTAATCCAAGCCACTATCACTTAACAGCTGATATAAAGGGACTGGGATTCCCAACAGAGGGCGTGTTAAGGGATAGTTTAGCATTAGTGAGCACTGTGAGAGAGCAGCAAGTAAGTGTGTGAGAGGAACATGAAGTTGTTGGTGTTGTAACCAGATTGGCTACAGCTGGGAGGGAGTGATGGTCTCCAGCAAATCAAATCAAATCAAAATGTATTTATTCGTTTTCTTTTTACAAAAATTATAAATATCGTCAGTTTAAATTTAGATTTAACTAGCCGTTTGCCCGTGCTTTGCAACGGGACTAAATTTCAAATTTACTAAGGCATGGCCGTACTGCTGGACAGCAATGCCCTTTTGAACTTTTTATAATTTTTCTGGACAAAGCGATAATGATAATGGTTTGGGGGGTCAATACTGAGACATTTTTCGCTATCTCTTACCGTTTTGGCTAAACAACTCCGGACAAACAAACAAACATAGGTAGTCCTTTTTTCTGTTTTATATATAGAGATATCGTCAACCTTAGTGAGAATTTGGCTCCTTCTGAAGAACATATTTCTATGTGCGATCAACCATCGCCATCGTGAGAACTTGGGATATTTCTTTTCAAGCCATTAAACCCTTGGGAGACTGCAAGCAAGCCTGGCTTGTTAGGGTGGGCTGGTTTATTCTCTGTTTATAGTCCTCTAGCGAGACAACAAGAAGTGGAGAGTCGTTGCTGTGATTCGAATAAGAGAGAGAGGCTAAAAAAATAGTAAAATAAGTTTAGGATTATTTTATCAGATCTAATCCTAAACTTATTTTACTTTTTTTTTTGGGATAGCACATGTGTCAACACTCTAGCAGATACCTATGTGCCACAGACCAGTCGTACAGTTGGTGCTGCAGCAGAAAAAGCAGTCAGGAGGAAGAATGCCTGTTACAGTTTTATAACGGAAGCAAATTACATCTTTGTTCCCCTGGCATGTGAAACAATGGGCCCTTGGAGCAAAGAGATGAAGAGCTTTTTTAAAACTGTTGGTGATGGCTTGGTTCGTCTCACTGGCAATAGGGCCGCCAAGGCTTTCCTCTTTCAGTGGATTTCTTTGGCGATCCAACGAGGTAATGAATGCTACCTGCATGTTAGGTACATTGCCTCATGTAATTGGGATGGATCAAGTGTATCTCCTGTGATTTTAAAATTAATTAATTTAATTAAAAAAAAAAAAAAAAAAAAAAAAAAAAAATAGCTAGTTCACTAGTTTATCTACTCCTGTGTAATAATTCGGGCGCTAGTCTGCGTTGGGCTGGGAATAGCCAGTATTGCGAGGTTTCGAATTTGGAATGTCTCAAACCGGACTGCCTAGGTTGGTACGAGAATAGTCAATATTATTTAGATTGATTGATAATATTATAAATTGTTCTATTGGTTTTCATATTTACAACATAATAATAATAATATCGCCTTTATTATTATACTGCCCGATTAGGACTATTAAGTCCCATTATTCCAGCAGTAAGCCCAAGACGTATTATTCTGGTGTGAAAATCCCACATGGGAGGCAAACTTGTCATGTCCCGGCTGGGTTTCGAACCCGCCACCTATGGATTCACAGAGTGCCGCCTTTACCACTGAGCTACCGGGACATAATTCCCCTAAGCTAGCTAACTTATAATATAAGAGGTTTTGAATTTGAACGCCGCACAGCCGCCGGGGTTCCATGCCCTTGATAACTTAACGAGAAAAGAAAACGTGCCATTGACATTGTATTTTGTGTATACGTGCATACTTCATACAATACAGAGTGAACGAAAAATTCCGGACCGGAATTTTATCTTGTACATGGCTCAAGATAGAGACTTGAATTTTTAATGAAGCTCTAAAGCAAGTTTGCCCATTTTTTGACTGAATCAAAATTTCTACACGGTGTCCCTCACTCGATACTTTGACCAAACGCATCTTTGATTAATCCCGCGGAATCGTGGAATTTTCTTCGGAATAAAAGGTGAAAATCCAGAGTGTGATTCATCAAATCATGTTCTTCATGCTAAATAATAATACTCTTAAGTGGAAGCTAACCACCAGACGAGGTTAATGGCCAAAGCATTTTCTACCACCTAACCCTCAGAGTCTTATTATTATATGGTCACAAACTCAACTTAATGAAAAAAATTCATGCACTGAGTGGGATTCGAAGCAACGGATCCCTACGCTACCTGGTTTACAAGACTTGATAGCATTGGTTTTTCGATATTTACACATCCGGCCCTACAGCGAGTGTTCGAGGCAGAAGGACAACAGTTTGATCATGAGCTGTATGAACAGACTCGTAAATAATGAAGAAAAAAAAACAATGCCACAATGTTTTAGCATGAAAAAATTATACGGATTCGATGTATCAAACTCTGGATTTAAACACTTTTATTCCGTAGAAAAGTCCATGATTCCGCGATGTTGTTCAAAAGGTCCGTTTGGTCAAAGTATCGAGTGAGGGGCTTTTTGTAGATTTTTTAATTCCGCGAAAAAATTGGAAAACTTGCGTTAAAAATTAAAAAATTCAGGTCTTTATTTTTAACCGTTAAAAGATAAAAGTCCGTTCCGTTACTTTTCGTTCACTCTGTGTACATATCCACTTGTGTTTGTATTTTGAATCAATACAAAGATATACTATTTTGAATTTTAAACTGAACTTCATGTTTACAAAATATACTTGAACAAAGTTTGACGTACCCCAAAGCTTACAAAAACTTGGGTAGAGAAGAGCCGGGTATCTTACTTTAAGTTTCACATTTTCAAAGTTCAATGAACCGAATATCGGTTTTTGATTAGAACTTTAAGGGAAACCTAATCTTCGATACTTAAAAGTCAAACGAGCTTTTTCCATAATTTATTCGCTATTTTAAGATGCTATGTATCTAGAGGGCTGAAAGTTACGTCAAGGTTTCAATAATGATCTAGAGTAGTCTAGACTAAATTAAAAACTTAATTAAAGTTACACTTTTTACATCATACTAGAGCTAACTTGAGTACAAACTGTTGGCATGATGGGACTACCTGTCTTGCGCTGACTGTCTAAATTAAACATTACTTATACTTTCCGCACTTGAATTGAAAATGAATCAGGCGACGGTCTAGTAATCCAAACGTCACGGGTTCGAAACCCAGCCGTGACGTGACAAGTAATTTATATCCAATAAGGGTATTTGGTGTTTGATCTACTTTTTAATTTTTATTACTTGCGATAAATTTCCAATATTAGAAATCGGAAGTAGGTATTGTGTTTTTTTTTAACCTTACCAGAGGCCTCATACATCCAGGATATTTTGGCTTGTGTGAACAGCAACAGAGACATCAGCCAGTACACTGCTGACTTACGCCACAGGTTCCAAGGATGTTGCACATCACCCAGTAAAGTCCAACATCTTGGCGATTCTGAGTCAGCAGCATCAGGTTTCCTAGAAATAATAAAGAGAAAGGACAAAGGTCAGTAGACTGCTGACTTTCCCTGCACATCACCCAGCAGAGTCCAGCATCTTAGGGATTCTGAGTCAGCAGCATCAGGTTTCCTAGAAATAATAAAGAGGAAGGACATAGGTCAGTAGACTGCTGACTTTCCCTGCATATTACACAGCAGAGTCCAGCATCTTGGGGATTCTGAGTCAGCAGCATCAGGTTTCCTGGAAATAATAAAGAGATGAGACATAGGTCAGTAGACTGCTGACTTTTTCTGCACATTACACAGCAGCGTCCAGCATCTTAGGGATTCTGAGTCAGCAGCATCAGGTTTCCTGGAAATAATAAAGAGAAGGGACATAAGTCAATAGACTGCTGACTTTCCCTGCATATTACACAGCAGAGTCCATCATCTAGGTGATTCTGAGTCTGCATCTTGGCGATTCAAAGTATTTCCTAGAAATCATACAGAGCAGGGACATGAGTCAGTACGTACGTTGCTGACTCGCGTCATAGAAAAAAGATGTTTTGAAGATCATCAAGCAAATCTAGCATCACGGAGATTCTGAGTCAACAGGATGGGGTTTTCTGGAAATAATACAGAGCAAGAACATTACTTACTCGAGTTACGGGTTCCATGGATGCTGCACATCACCAAGTAGAGTACAGTAGATGTGGTTCTTACTTCTGACTCTTCTGAGTCAGTATTATTGGAAGTCTTGAAAATAAAATATTAGTTTTTTCAACAAAAATAATAAAAAAGATTGTATTCTTACAAAGGAAAATTACCATTGCAGTATTTTCTGGAAGAATTGTAACCAGAACGGCCACCAATCCTTGTTCTCACCACGCTCGACACAGCTGAACTTCAGTGATGGAATGAGAACTTGTGTATTCGATATGTCATTTCTCTTTAAATGATTGTAATACCTATGAGAAAACAAAATTCTTCTTAGGAAAACTTCGTTTTTTACTTAAAATCCAAGATACGATTTCCTGGAAGGCATGCGTTGTATATCTTAGTGGTTATACTGGGAGAGAGTAGAGTATAAAAAAATTGTTCTAGGAAATAAGTACCCGAGTAAAATAATAAGGCATGTGTGCAAGTGAACTTACAAATGGCCCTATCTAGTTGAAGTTACATTTAAGCCTTAGATATACATATTTATACTGATTGAAATCGAAAAGTTATTTTTACTATCTTGACAGAGAAGAATACATTGCTCTGATGTAAATTTTCTTTAAAATAATCTGAAGATGCCTAAAACGGCAAAATATGTCTATTTTAACCTATGTATTAATGTCTATATTACATAATATACAGTATGTTTCAGAAAAGGTGGCCACCCCTCGTAACTTTTGAACGCGACGGAATTTTTCAATTCTGTAAAGTTCTAAGTATAGAAATAATACTTCAAAGAGAAGAAGAAGAAGAAAAAAAAAGAAGAAAAAATCCGGCACTGATTTAGAAGAAATTGTTTTAATTTAATTTTGTATTTTGTTATGTTATTTGAAGTATTATTCCCTTATTAGGTACTGTTTATTTTCTATGCCAATTGTGTTTCCTCAACAAAAAAATCCAATAATTTCGAAATTCACCCACTTTACCGGACACTGTTGTGAAAAAACTAGCAGGTTAAATGTCCTTTTTTATGACGTTAATAGCTTTTCCGTTAAGTTTTCTTTCGATTTCAAGCATAAAAAAACATATGTCACTGCAGATTTTCACCTCTAAAAATGCCAATTTCAAAAACACCATTAATTTTCGGAAAAATTGACTTGAGAAAAAAAGTACTTTCACAAGAACCTTACTAAGACCCTGATTAAATGTTAACAAGAAATATTTTTTGATTTCATATGGTGTTAAACAATATTTTGAACCTATGTAAATAAAAACTGTACTAAAAAATCTAACTAACGCTGAAATACAGGGTGTATTAGTTTTGAACCTTGCACCCTACCAGCTCCGCCCCTGATAAGGTTTTTGAAAATTTTAAAAGCTCATTATACTCAACCTGATTTGAACTTTAATTAACAGGAATAAAAAATATAGCATTCTATTTAAAATTCGCGAAAAAAAATGAAAAAATATGGCCTAAAGGCCGGAAGGGCCACAGGGGGCCTAAAATAAGTATGACCACAGGATGGGCCATAGGCCATAGGGCACTTCCTATACTTAGAACTTTACAGAATTGAAAAATTCGTTCAAAAGTTACGAGGGGGTGGCCACCTTTTCTGAAACATACTGTATACGTAGTATATTCTCTTCTGTGAACAGGTGAACACCTTCACAAAATTACAAATTACCTACAACGTAAAAAAATATCTTATTTATTGAAAACTTTTGTAAACAATCTTTACTGGTGAAAAAAAAACAAAAAAAAAAAAAAAAAAAAAAAAAAAAAACTTCTTCTCTCCCATTAGGAATAATATCCATTTTGTGGAAAGATACTAAAAATCCAAAGTTATTCTGTGTCATTTGTGCAAAGTAACCAGTCAAAAAGTTTCAAAGAAATATATGGAAGGAAAGGATTCATGGAACAAATCAAACAAATGCCGACCCCAAGTAGGTTTGGAAAAAGGCAAAGTAAAAATACTTCCGATTTCTAAAATTAGAAATTTATCGGAAGTAAAAGAGAAAGAAAAAGAACCGGTCAAATTCCGTAATGTAGATTCTTAAACGGAAAATTTCAATTCACAAGACGATGAATAGAGATTTAGATTAATTGATTTCATATTCAAAGACAAAGATTCCTTGTGAATGAATGAAAGTACATTTGGATGCTAATGAAGTCGCCTCTTCTCCCACTTCCAACCAACTTGAGGAAATTTTATTCATTCTGAATTGTATTTCAATAAAATACTATTCAAATCAAACTTTACATATAAGTGTGAACATGATAAATACAAATTTACCCTACTCTAAAGATACAAAGAAAGTTTGATCAAGGGTGGCAATAATATCTACCTTTGTTATTCTGCTGTATTGTTTTGTACAGCCCAAAGTACATTTTTTTTTCTTCCTGTTACACGGGACTTTAACAAGGCGATAAGCTCTTCCTTCACCCTGTATTATCGCACGTTACTAGTTACTTTGTAGTAATTCAGTTTTACAAGTATCCGGAAATTAAAGATTCCTTTACAAATTGTCCATATAATTACATATTATTTCTATGAATAGTTAAATAAACTAAATTAAGGGGTGAGGTTAAAGCGAGTTTAGAGTATATCCACTCAACTACATACGAGTGACGGGTGATGTCAAATTGTCAATTATCACTTTTGATTTTTTTTTTTTTTTTTTTTTTTTTTTTTCCCCCTTCTAGGCACTTTAACCATTTATTGTATGGTCGTTCGTGCCGATCCTCTCAAGGTCTAGATAAGGTGAAGGAGGTTGATACTACTCAGGAAAGTCATAAGTGAGTCCACTTCGCTGGTACAGTTCAGAAGAGACTGAAATGGGATCACCACAGGTTTACAATTTTGATTAAATTATTAGATAAGTTAAATAAATGAATCATTCTTATGATATGAATAATTATAATTTTCAATTTCTTACCCACTAAGCGTTACCAGGAGTAGGTGAGATTCCAAGCCAAACAGTCCAACCGCTGAGAATCTGGAAAAATAGTGTAGGTTTATAAAATATAATAAATTATCAAAATACCTAATTGAAAAAAAAAACACAACAAAAAAGCTTGCTTTCAAAATTAAATATTGCTAAGGAAAAACTGCTTCAATTAATTACAATAATTTTAAAAACGCGGGTGAAAAATTGTGTCGAAATTCAAAGTTTATCCAAAATTTTTGTCTTTTGTCAAAAATATGAAAATTATCATCATATAGAAAAAAAAACTCAAAGAAAGAACAACATCAAGAAATCGTCAACACTTTCATAACTTAGACGGAGATGAACTCAAAAAAAAAAAAATCATTTAAAAATTATCAGATTTATCAACACTTGGAAAGCATGGATAATTGGATATAGCAGAATACAAATGAAATCACTCAAAATCAAATCAGCAACACTTTGAAGACATGGACTAAATTGAACGCACGGACCAATGACCGAAAACAACTTTCTTGGTATCCTGGGGCTATGACTCGTCCAGAAATATGAAAAACTGGGTTGGTCAAATTTTCGACGAATACAATACTTTCCTTGTTGAAGGATAAGGAAAGTAAAAATGAAAATCAGTCATTTCTCTAGATACACTTCATGTGCGCCCAGATTTAAATGTCTTATTAAATAAAGATAAAATAACAGAAGAACACACAAAGAAAGTCATTATTACATTTCTTATGCGTACAGTAAACAGTAAAAAAAAAAATCTCACCAAGTCATTATTTATAGTTTTGTCCTGCTTCTCAACATTAAACCACGTGGCAAAAATTCGCAAACCTCACAAAATTACTAAAGTATCTCTACTACATACCTATATAATTATGTCTAACACCTCTCACCTTGTTATCTACTTTGATATATTTGAGGAAATGTTTTTTTTTATTAGTTAGGTATGAGTAATATTTTTTTATTAATCTACCCATTGTTCTAGTTTTTGCTCTGATTGAAGCAGTAGCACTTGTGACTAGATCATAAAACAACTTACTGTACCCGTCTGACCACTTGTCCAAGAGGCTATTAGACTCGGTGTAACCTTTTTGAAAGTAATTTAATCAAAGATTATGCCGGCTTTCTTTTGTTATTTTTGAGGTTTAGACCAAATAGACTACTTTGCCGTTTTTTGTTTATACTCATTACATACTTATTTGCTGGACAATCTGAAAGTGGGATTCACAAAATTATGAAATAGGATCGCAAATGTTGTTTATAGTTTTGATGGTTTATTTTGATAACTTTGTAATTTTTATTTATTTCTTCCATTAAACTACATGAGTCAGTCGGTGATTTTAACATCTAATTGAGAAGTTAGGCTTTTCATGAATTCAGCTTTGGGTCTCTTATGAAACTTCCCAAGCATTTAATCGTATCAAAAAGTTATGAATTATGGAGGGATATACTTTTATTATAATTACAATATACAATTCTCTGCGGTCATCTTATTCTGTTCATAGTAAGTACGAATTTATACTTTTTTGTACTTACGTGATATTAATGCCAATGATAATGTTATGAGTGAAGAGTTGGTGTAGACCGATTCCAAAGAGAACTGGAATAAGGAAAGAAAATAATCAGGGTCAGTTGTACGGTGAATCCATCAGTTCTCGTAAGATCACTTTAACTAAGCAACGTCTAGTGAGATTGGGAACAGTATTATACTAATAATAATACTCTTTAGTGGAAGGTAACCACCAGGTGAGGTTAATTCTCAAAGCATTTTCTACCACATAACCCTCAGGGTCTTATTATTATGTGGTCACAAACTAAAATTCATGAGGAAAAATTCGTGTACTGGTTGGAATTCGAACTAACGGATCCCTACACTACCTGGATTACCAGACTAGTGCCTTAACCACTTGACTAGCAAAGAAAAAGATAAAGGCCCAAGTGCATAATGGGTAATGAACAGATTAAATAGATCAACTTTTTACGTGGCTGAGTTTTAGTGAATAGGAGTTGAAAGCTGTTTCGAACGCCCTTGACACCCTTAAACGTCAAAAAAATGTGCAACAGTTGAAACGCCTTCACTAAAAATGATTTCTTTGCTTTGATAGTCCAGTAGCCCGTTCCAGAAACACTCTCATAATCCCCAAATCTTCCTTTCAACTGTCACACAACGCACTCTGATTGGTTAATTTGAACGTAATAACCAATCCATGTGCGTTGTGTGACGGTTGAGATTCGGGGATTTTGAGAGTGGATATCCCCCAATGACTCTTTCCATATGTAACAACACATACAGGGTGCGGCGCGGTAATGTCCCATTTTGAATCGCCCAGTGTGAAGCCGCACTTCTAATTAGCCAAGTTCAAACAAAGTTAGAAGATGCACAAACTACTAATTTTTTCGATTCAATTTAGCTCTATTGTCAAAATGATTTTATCAAAGCAACAGAAAGCTTATTGCGTGGAGAGTTATTTTTTGAAAAATAATTGTATCGTAGCAGTACAGCTCGAGTTTGACATTGCACACCAAACTGTAACTCGATCTGCATGGAGGGGGTTTTCATGAAGTTTCCTAGGGTTGTTGTCACTCCAATAACGCATATTTTGTTTATTAACACAGCCTGAAATGTGAAAATGGGCTTCATCACTAAAGAAAACTATAGCATCTGGAAGTAAGGAGTCAATCAGGGTTTCACATGCATTTTGTCGTTGAATAAAGTCTCGCTCGAACAATTCCTGCACCACTACCATTTTGTAGGGATGAAAATGCAGTTCTTTATGAAGTATCCTCCGCAATGAACGGTCTGATATGCCAAGAGCAGCAGCATGCTTGCGAGCTGAGCGCCTAGGTCACTGCATTATCGCCTCACGTACTCGTTCAAGGTTTTGGGGGGTTGACACAGGCTGTGTTAATAAACAAAATATGCGTTATTGGAGTGACACAACACCCTAGGGAACTTCATGAAAACCCCCTCCATGCAGATCGAGTTACAGTTTGGTGTGCAATGTCAAACTCCCGCTGTACTGCTACGATACACTTATTTTTCGAAAAATAACTCTCCACGCAAAAAGCTTTCTGTTGCTTTGATAAAATTATTTTGACAACTGAGCTAAATTGAATCGAAAAAATTAGTAGTTTGTGCATCTTCTAACTTTGTTCGAACTTGTCTAATTAGAAGTGCGGCTTCACACTGGGCCATTCAAAATGGGACATTACCGCGCCGCACCCTGTAGTACTCCGAGCTGAGGTCAGTTGGTAGAATCTGGTACGAGGCACTTTCAAAAGACACATGGGTTAAACCCCTAAATTTGTTTTAAAAAAGGACTAGAATGTTAGTTCAGTCTCGGCGAAGGGTTTTCAATAGGGTCTTTTCTATTATGTGTAATTATTGTGTATGGCCAGATTCCGAGGAAGTTTAAATCGGGTCTATTTTTATTCTATTGTGTTCTTTTTTGTGATTAACCAGAAGTAGCTTAACTACCTATTGCGGTGAACATGCCCCAGACCTGAGACACAGGGATCAGACATTTCCAATACACGAGAATGTTAGTCCAGTCCCGGTGGGGGAGTTTAAAGCGAGTTGACTGTAAGGGCGCCATTGCTGTCCACAAATGTGTCAGTTGTAATAATGGTGCATAGACAATGTCATTTTTGTCTTTGGCATTTTACTAATTATCTTGATTAACGAAGGGGTTGTAGTTTTATTAACATCTTCAAAATATAACTTAAATCTATACAATTTTACAAAAAATAAAATATTAAGGGTTGTTTTTCTTAAATTTTCTTAATTATTATTTATCTTTTCTGAAAAAAAGATTGATTTACCAGATATTGGTTCAGACATCTATACAAATTACTGGAAGAATATTTTTTTCGTTATATGTTAGAAAAAACTATACTTTTGAACCTATTGATTTTATTTTTTTGTATTTATGTTATTATTTTTTGTTTTTCTATGTAGGCACTATGTATTTTTGAACTTTATTAATGATAAATAATAATAATATGAGTATAATAAATTATTTCTGCAATGATTACGAAAACAGTCTTCTCGACCTCGATTATACACTTAATAATTGACCAATATAACTATCTTTTTTATCCACGTTGTTCCAAGAACGAATACTTTTAAAAATTAATTACATTTCCAGTAAAAAATATTATGGTGCAACAATAGTTCCATGTCCCACACGGAAAGTATAGCTCGGAACAATAGGGAAGTGTGGAATTCATAATTTTAACGATAGAAACCTGATTGTGCTGGGAACTTGATTTTAGTATAAATCGAATTAGTTTTTCTCACCGTCACTTATCTAAGCACTTGAATCTATCAAATTGTAATATTATATTATTTATCGAATGTTTTATCTATATCTAAGTATGTATCATTCACACGGGTTCAGAATTATGGTATTAACTTATTCTTTCTTGAATGCTCTTGAAATATGCATGTACTCATCTAATGATTTAATGTGATAACGATTTATTAATACAGTCAAAGTAGGAATATTGGATATTTACGCGATCGCCAAAATTTTCAGATGTTGTATGTGGTTAGAAAAACTTTTTTTTCTCTCTTGAACGACTTTAACTAGGCTTTATACTTGTCGTTCGTGCTGAGAAAAACTTTGAAAGTTATATTTGTCAATTTTACAAGTAAAATTGGCAAGTTATCTCAAGAAAACATACAGTCGAGAAGCATAAAAAATATGACAGAGCGGTATACAGTTTGGTATTTTTAGAAGTTTTTTTTTCATAATTCTGATATAATTTCTAGGTTTTTTTATATTGCTTGAATATTTACATGAGATGTTGATAGTTTTGGTGCTGCAGGATGTTGCAAAGTGGTTTTTTGACACTAGGAGTTATTTTTGGTCTTATGTTGGTGAGAATTACCATTCATAAAGACATTTATGTTCCGAAAGCAGAACTAAGATGTACTCTCTGTTATTTAGCTAAAGCCGAGTCACTGGAACACTTCATGCTGGAATGCCCCGTGTATTGTGGATTAAGAATTAAATATATACATTAATAAAATATCTCGATAGTTAAAATTTGATCCAACAATCCCAACTTAAACGAATCCTCAGTATCTCAACTAAAGGAAAACTTTTGGATGTATACAATTACCTAGAAATTTCATTAAAAATACGAAATAATATAAAAAAAAAACTGAATATGCTTAATTGCTTGGACAGAAAATAAAATCAAGTAAAATGACGAACACAGTACTTCCGATTTCTAATATTAGAAATTTCTTGGAAGTAAAAGAAAAGAAAGAAATGTCACAATTATTAAAATTCAATGACGTAGAGGTAATCCCCCAAAAAATATCACTTCGTGACATAAAAAAAGTCCCGCCAAGTCGTTCCCTAAAAATATTTCAGTTCCCAAATTCATCCCTCCCTTCCCAAAAAATACATATTTTATATTAGTTATTTATGACCTCCCCCAAAAAATTATTGAAATCAATTTATGGCCCCGCCTTTTATTCATTCACCTAAGTGCAACAGTATACTTATTAATAGCCTCCCCTCTCTCTTTCTTCTAATGTCATCTTTCTTTTGTTCCTTGTTGCATGTTGGAAAGTTTCCTTTACAAACTCAGAACTTAAGTCTTATTTCCTTGCTCCTTTCACCGACTTGGGCTCTTGGCGGAGTACCACTAACTGGGAATGATAAATATATGAATCTAATAGACAGTGCTATTTTTAAAGAATTAAAAAGAGATAATTTAACATAGTGGTTCTTATGGAGAACATGAAATGAGAAGTCTAGCCGACCGCGACCCAAGGATGCTGTATCTAAGTCGCAAAATATCTGCCACCAACGAGAATTGGACCATCAGATTAAGTCACGATTCAGGCTCATTTTCAAGGATCACATGTTTACATATGTCTACATTTATATATAATCTTAGAAAAGAACCAAGACATCAGTTTCTTCGGCTAAGAACGGACCTGCTGGGTGGTACTCCGCCAAGAGCCCAAGTCGGTGAAAGGAGCAAGGAAATAAGACTTAAGTTCTGAGTTTGTAAAGGAAACTTTCCAACATGCAACAAGGAACAAAAGAAAGATGACATTAGAAGAAAGAGAGAGGGGAGGCTATTAATAAGTATACTGTTGCACTTAGGTGAATGAATAAAAGGCGGGGCCATAAATTGATTTCAATAATTTTTTGGGGGAGGTCATAAATAACTAATATAAAATATGTATTTTTTGGGAAGGGAGGGATGAATTTGGGAACTGAAATATTTTTAGGGAACGACTTGGCGGGACTTTTTTTTGTCACGAAGTGATATTTTTTGGGGGATCTCATAACTTTTTGTAGTGGCCCTGCATAGGTGTGGGGTGTATGATACATGTTGTTTCAATATAAAACTATTTAACATATTAAATAATGACTTTAAAGGAACAAGTGTTGATAAATGAAACAGTTTGAATGTGAAGATAAATATTTTAGTTTGATATTCATAACTAAGCACAGTATCCTTCTCCAAATTATTCTTTCACCTAAAAAGTAGATATGCGACTTTTGACTCATCTGGGAGAGTGATAACATACTAGATACTGAATATCTATACACCAACTTTGTTCTGAGCTCTGACAATGATCCTTTTCCCAATTAATGGCCAAACGTCCCTTTTAGGATAATAGAACAATAAAAAAGCACACCTACCACTCACGAGAAAAAAATTAGCCATCGTTTGTGAAAATCGGTCTAGTAGTTTTGGCTGTAGAGCGGTCAACGTGAAAGAAGAAGCAGAAAATGATGAAAATAATGACGTTTGTAAGTTTGGTTTTCTCCAACTTAACTCAAACGATTTTGATGGTTCTTTTTTCAAAGCTTGTCTTTATCGTGCCTCAATCTATATGTATTTATGGTCCGATTTCCTTCATCACTGTCTTGTACTTTTTTTCCTACAACTACAAGAATTGTGCTACTTTTGCTCTGGCGTATAATATCACTCGGTAACGCGCGAATTACTTTGACTTGGAGGTTTGGAGCGCTACCGCGCTCCTAAATTATAAATTTTTATTATTATAATAATGATAGCATTTTATTATTATAATAATGATCTCGCTTTATTTATGAGATAGACAAACGAAAGCCAAATCGTCCAGTATGCAAGTTAAAACAGAACCCCAGTTAGTGAGGTCGCTTCGCTCCCTCACTGTGTTCGGTTAATAATAGTATGTCCTACATTGTGTAACGTCAATATTATTATTTTTTGGCTTTCTTTTACATGGCAGGGTTTTCCTTAAAAAAGCTCTTCCATCCAAAAATAACTAGTGTTTCTTTGAACAGTAAAACTCAAACAGATTCAACATTCGCATTATAAATGTTCAATCAAGCATGAGGACATCGAGACCTTTTATTTAATATCCCACTCGATAAGTTTTATATAAAACATATCAACCGGCCTTTTTCTTATATTTTTTGGCCATTTATCGATTTTTTACCACAGTGCGGCCCCCTTAGGTTTTAGATAGACAAACGACGAAAGCCAATTCATCCAGTACCCAAGTTCTAACAGAACTTCACTTAGTGAGTTCGTTCTCACTTTGTTCGGTTAATTATGTTTAAAAGAAGGTAAGATAACAAGCGAGACCCTGCCTTAAGTCGAAGAACGATTAGAGAGATAGTCCGGGTTATTCTAAAATTATTCCCGTTTCATAAATTGGCCCTTTGTCACAGATTTTTACAAGGATACTGTGTGGTGCCATTCATTTTATCCAGATGGGCCCCTCAACTGGTTCAGATAGTGGGTACACCCTGAACATATTTCCTTAATTTATGTCAGATTATAATAACTAGGACTTTTAAGTCCCATTATTCCAGCAGTACGCCCAAGATGTATTATTATGTGGTAAAAACCCCAAATGGGAGGATAACTATGTATTTTTACAATTAATTTCTGTGAAAGAATACTGAGAACGAAGCTTATTGTGATTTTCAAGTAATCTATATATATAAAATCCATTTATAAATATATATTTTTTCTAACTGTTAATTTTTTATTGTACATTATAAATGAGGTACAACACAACCCACAACAAAAAAGGGTAATAGTACCTCATTAACTCACTAAATTTAATGTAAATTATATAAAATTAAAATAAGTAAAGAGTATTTTGTTTAAAAAAAAAAAAAAAAAAAAAAAAAACTGCCATGTTCCACCTGAGTTTCGAACCCGCGGACCTCTAGCGTATCTACCTTCACACAGTGCCGCCATTACCACTGAGCTAACTGTACTGTTGTTGAAAGCTCGGGGTTTTTGCAAGACATAAAAGCTTCACTTTACTTTACTTTGTATAATAAACTTTTTAGCGGCCAGCGAAAGAAATATTTACTAGAGAGAATTGTATAGGGAGGGAAGCCTTTCACTTCCTATGTACCTAATAGGTACCTACATTCCTAATTAGGAATAGGTATTAGGTAGTGTAGGGGCTTTTACAAAGTTTTCTATGAAACTTCTACATTTCCTACTAAACTTACAAAGGTCCCCAAACATTTATGACATTCATGTTACACATACATAATATTATGTAACATTGGGTACTATTACAGATTTTTTTACATTTTTGAACCTAATATAACAAACATTTTAGAAAGAAAAAAAATCTTGTTTTTTTCACTCCTTGGGCATTACAGGTTTAATATACCTATTTATGTAGGTATGAATTTATTTGTGGTCAAGAACAAGGCCTCTTCACAAAATTTGTGGGTAGCGCAGCATTACTAAGAGCCTCCATTACTTTTCAAATTCTATTACATTAATTTATTTTTACTCTGGTAATGCCGCCACTGGTCGTTACTTATTCAGTAACTACTCATTTTTCCTCACGAGGTATGAGTGGACCCCAAACACCCAAGTAATGTGCAGAAAAATTCCTGACCAGCTGGGGATCGAATACAGGTCACCATGCGTGGTAAGGTTAGCGCGCTAACTCACTCAGCACCGGCGACTATTTATGGGTTAGTATACCTTTACACAATTTCACATCGGGACATGTGGATTGAAAGGTTTGTGAGTGAATAGGTATATACATAATAAACTAGATTAAATATCTATACTCCAATGTTATTCTGTTCTCTGAAAATGATCCTTTTCCTAATTAACGGCCAAATGGTAGCTTTTGGGATAATGAAACCATAAAAAGGCACACTTACCACCCAGAAGAAAAAAAATGAGCCATTGTTCATGAAAATCGATCCAGTAGTTTTGGCTGTAGAGCGGTCAACGTCAAAGAAGAAGCAGATTTTTTTGAAAAAAAATGACGTTTTTATAGTGTGGTTTTGACCAACTTAACTCAAACGATTTCGATGTTTCTTTTTTAAAAGCTTGTCTATTATCGTGCCCCAATCTGTATATGTAGTTCAATTTTCTCCATCACTTGTACTTTTCCTCCTACAACTACACGAAATGTGCTACTTATGCTGTCGCGTATAGTATACTCTGGGTAGCGCGCGAACTATTTCGATTGACTTGGCGGGTCGGAGCGCTACCGCGCTCCTTAATTATAGCTAGAGTAGAGGTAATTATAGCTAGAGTAGAGGTAATTATAGCTTTACATAATTGCTAATTATAGCTTTACATAATTGCTAATTATTACTGTGCTTACATAATTTGCATACAAAATCAGGTCATCGTATAGAGTTTTATTGAAATACATGCGCTTGAGTCAGTCAATGATACTTCTTATACCTTTTCCATATTAAATTTAGGTGTAAATCATTTTTTTTTTGTTGGCCAACCATTTGTAAAACATTATAAATGTATAGTCTACAAAAAATGTTATTATTTTTGTTGTCGAATGCTTTAGTGTGATTAATCACGTCCGCATCAAATCAGTAAAATATATTGTAAGTAGTGGATCGTACTGAAGAGGTTCAATGATCAATGACACTTGTACAGGCTCAGAGAAATATCTATACTACATTTAAAAAAAATCTAATTCAAAATTTATAATACTGCATGTATCGTAGCTAATTATATTCTTCAGCATGTGTTATATGTAGACTGTAATATTGTTCTAAAAGCAGCACTTTCGACGTTTTCTTACCTGTCACAACAGCACTTTGGACTTCAGGCGGAGCACTTTCGACGCGTCGAAAGTGATGCTGTGACAGGTAAGAAAGCAGCAGTTTCCTCAGGTATTACATATAAGATTGCAGCACTTTCGACAGGCGTTTTTCATTGTGTCTCAAAATATTCTCCTTTGATGTGTTCACTCCTTAATTTGCCCGTGTTTATTTGATACGTACGAGGCAGATTATTTTGTAGAAAATCTTATAACGATCCAGCACTTTCGACAAGTCCAATGTACTGCGTTCTTACCAATCTCATCTGATAGACGCAAGTATTTATTTTAAAAGTGATACATTATTATATTTTGTTATTCTAATTTTTGCTTTCTATGGCCTACAACCTGGCCGAGATAACATGACAAGTTAGCCTCCGATTAATATGATTTTTAGAAGATTTTAATACGTCTCGGGCTTACTGCTAAATTAATGGGACTCAATAGTCCTGATCGAGAATTACTATGCATAAACTGTTAGCGTAATGGGACTTCTTGTTTCAAGCCGACAGTCTAAATAAAGCACTACCTACTATAATATTTATGCGTACCACTAGGCAAATACCTATCGTATTAATAAATCGTAGTAATATTTTTAAATCGGATTTAACCGTTAACGTCGCTTTCAACTTCATGGTTATGTATTGTAACACGAAAGAGTTTTACGGCCCCATTCGCAGGAAACATATCAACCTGTTACTCAGATGAACCTCACCTCGCCTGAGTCGGGCCGGGAATAGCCTACATAACGAGAGAATATTTTTGCATGAGGTTGTTTGGGTAGTAGCTTTGTTAATATTCTGTGTATCACCGAAGTTAAGTAACGTCCAGCTTCGTGATAATCGTGATGCTGGAATTCCGTCCCAACCCAGGCTGGATGAGGTTGTTGGGTAGTAGCTTTGTTAATTTTCTGCGGATCACCGAAGTTAAGTAACGTCCAGCTTTGTGATAATCTTGATACTGGCACTCGGTCCCAACCCAGGCTGGATGAGGTTGTTTGGATAGTAGCTTTGTTAATTTTATGTGTATCACCGAAGTTAAGTAACGTCCAGTTTCGTGATAATCGTGATGCTGGAACTCCGTCCCAACCCAGGCTGGATGAGGTTGTTTGGGTAGTAGCTTTGTTAATTTTCTGCGGATCACCGAAGTTAAGTAACGTCCAGCTTCGTGATAATCGTGATGCTGGCCCAACCCAGGCTGGGTGAGGTTATTGAAGCTAGCAGGTTTGTTATAATTTCCTGCGAATGGTAGTTAAAATCTCCGTCGTGATATGATCATCCAGTTGAAAGCGACGTTAAACCAACAACAAAACAATTACAAGCTAACCAACGTCCAGCGAGGTGAAGGCTTTGAACCTTTTTTTATAGTCAGTCACGAGGTCGTGTAACTGAGAGGTCCTTAATTCGATACCGCATCAACACATTTGCTTTAATGTTTAAGGATATAATAATAATATTTCTTTATTGACAAGAAATATATTGACAAAGGCGTGGTTATGGCCTGAGGCTATCTCTGCCATCAAACCCATGTTTTTTTTATGTAACCTCACCCAGCCTTATATTGAACAGTCTTAGGGCTCAGGTTGAACTTTCATAATAAAGATTTCTAGAGATTCTTTTGTTAAGGCTGTGTTACTTAACCCCAGACAGCCTTTCAGACACCTTTTGGTGTCCAATTTGAACGGAACTTGTTTTATATAACAGGAAATGTATGCCCGTCTTCGGCTATTATTATTATTATTGTGACAAGTATTCAAGAGGAAAAGTTATAACTGCAAATGAATGTACAATTATGTCCTCCGTTCAATCCAATCCGGATCAAGAATTAACCAAGTTCCTCATATCCGGTGGGTGATTTAGGCGGTCTTTTATGCCTATTTTTCTCATTTCTTTTATTATTATTATATCGTTAAACATTAAAAAATATGAGACGATGCGGTATCGAATCCAAGACGTCTCAGTTACACGACCTAAAGGCTGACTATAAAAAAGGTTCGAATTCTTCACCTCGGTGGACGTTGCTTAACTCGTATATTTTTGTTGGTTTAACGTCGCTTTCAACTGGATGATCATATTATAACGACGGAGATTTTAACTACCATACGCAGGAAACTAAAGAACCTGTTTGCCATAATAACCTCACCCAGCCTGGTTTGGGCCAGAGTGCCAGCATCACGATTATCACGAAGCTGGACGTTACTTGACTGCGGTGATACACTGAAAATTAACAAAACTACTTTACCCAAACGACCTCATCCAGCATAGGTTGGGACGGAGTGCCATCAGCATCACGATTATCACGAAGCTCGATAGAAGCTGTTATCGTTGGGTTACCAGTAGCGTTACCAGTAGCGAAATTTAACTCTATTTTAGAAATACATTATTACTAATTGTAGCTCTGGAAAATAAATCACGGTGACAAACTGATTTTCTTATTATTTTTTTTTTTTCTGTCATTATAATAATTATTACCTCAAATATTATTACTTTTTTAACTGGGTGTAACAGTTAGTAATATCATAATTATATTAAAGCACTTTAGACATGTCCAAAAAAATGCTGCTGCATATATATTAAAGCACTTTGGACATGTCCAAAGTGCTGCTGCTCAATGTATATTAAAGCACTTTGGACATGTCCAAAGTGCTGCTGCTCAATGTATATTAAAGCATTTTGGACATGTCCAAAGTGCTGCTGCTCAATGTATATTAAAGCACTTTGGACATGTCCAAAGTGCTGCTGCTCAATGTATATTAAAGCATTCATGTCCGATTTTAACTACCATTCGCAAGAAACTAAAGAACCTGTTTGCCATAATAACCTCACCCAGCCTGGTTTGGGCCAGAGTGCCAGCATCACGATTATCACGAAGCTGGACGTTTCTTGACTGCGGTGATCCGCAGAAAATTAACAAAACTATATTCTGGGAAATTTTCTAAAAAAATGTATCATTAACGAGATTTGCCTTGTGAAATGGTCAACATTACTGTCTTATTGCCATGCACGGATATAGCCCTCTTGTACTGGGGGGCACAATCGCACAATATACCTAACTAGCAAGCCGCTTCGCAAGCCTATCACACACACAGACACACACACACATACACATACACACACAAATTTCAATATTTTTTGTATCAATTTCTTGTCTTTACTGGAGCTCAAGAATGGCTCATCAGAATGTCAAATGAACACTCCAACCCTTGCAAAAAAATTCTCGCTTTGAGTTGATAGTTCGTCACGACATATTTCGAGAAAAAATGTCATTCAGGTCAAAAAACGTAAATACTTTTTGTTTACCCATCCATTTTATGTCCTTACTCAACGTAGCTCAAGAACGGCTCATCAGAATTTCGTGATTGATATCTCAAATGAAAAATTGAACCCTTGCTTAAAACTTTCTCTTTTTGAGTTGATACGCCGCCGCCGTGGCACCGTCACGATAAATTAAAAAAAAAAATGTAATTTCGGTCGAAAAATGTGATTTTTTAGCGTCACCTATCCTTTT
This sequence comes from Bactericera cockerelli, assembly GCA_024516035.1. Taxonomy (NCBI): domain Eukaryota; kingdom Metazoa; phylum Arthropoda; class Insecta; order Hemiptera; family Triozidae; genus Bactericera; species Bactericera cockerelli. The sequence goes on from JAMCCL010000026.1 coordinate 144,304, forward strand.
TTGTCCTTACCCCGTGTAGCTGAACCCTGATCCAAATGGACCTATAGGTAAAATTTCAGGTTTCTCGGACAATCTGTGTGGATTTGAAATTTTTATTATTTAGTTATTTCTTATTGGTCTTAGAATTGGGAATTATTTTGGGTCCCGTGCCCCCCTAACTTATTGAGATCTTTTTTTGTTAACGGGATTAGTCTTAGAATTGGGAATTATTTTGGGGCCCGTGCCCCTCTAACTTATTGAGATCTTTTTTTTTACGGGATTAGTCTTAGAATTAGGAATTATTTTGGGGCCCGTGCCCCCTAACTCATTGAGATCTTTTTTTTTACGGGATTAGGTATAATGAAATTTAAGAAACACCGCTTACCGAAAAAATCTGGGGGGGGCACGTGCCCCCCGTGCCCCCCCCTATATCCGCGCATGCTTATTGCCCCTTCAAGTATGACCAGGTATGCAAAATTTTGTTACAATTCATTCTTGAAGGCTCTTATTGCCACCAGCAAGCTTCACTTCAAAATTTAAAAAAATCTCTTAAGGAGTTACAAAATGGCGACATTTATTCGTAAGTTTACACTTGACCTGATATTTTCAATATCTTCGAAATTTTCACAAACCTATCTCTTGAACGGTGTGTCCAATTTGAACAAACTAAACTGTTTTAGAAGTGTCTTGGCAAATACATGAATTTATAATATCGCGTATTTTCTGCCACATTAACCCAAGTGTCACTTTTTTGACAAAAACACTTTTGATGAACGTTTTGCTCAATATCTCAAGAACATTATTAACTAGAATAATAAATTTTGTCTATGAGATTAGCAGGTATAAAACACAAATAAAAATACGTACTGATCGAAATAATAGGTAAAAATTGGTTAACCCGTTTATACACAGGCGTCTTTTCTTGGGTTAAAATTTCTTTATTTTATTGCAGTCTTGTTATACTTCAAGATAGAAAAAATATATGAGAACATAAAATGTGTATTTTTCAAAACAAATAAAAAATATTCTCGGAAATTTTCTCAAAAAAGGTACCATTAACGAGATTTGCCTAGTGAAAGGGTCTAAATTACATATTTCCCCTTCAAGTAAGACCAGGTATGCAAAATTGTGTTACAATCCATTCTTGAAGGCTCCTTTTGCCACCAGCAAGCTTCAGTTCAAAATTCAAAAAAATCTCTTCAAGATTTACAAAATGGCGACAATTATTCGTAAGTTTACACTTGACCTGATATTTTCAATATCTTCGAAATTTTCACAAACCTATCTCTTGAACGGTGTGTCCGATTTGAACAAACTAAACTGTTTTAGAAGTGTCTTGGCAAATACATGAATTTATAATATCGCGTATTTTCTGCCAAATTAACCCAAGTGTCACTTTTTTGACAAAAACACTTTTGATGAACGTTTCGCTCAATATCCCAAGAACATTATTAACTAGAATAATAAATTTTGTCTATGAGATTAGCAGTTATAAAACACAAATAAAAAATACGTACTGATCGAAATAATAGGTAAAAATTGGTTAACCCGTTTATACACAGGCGTCTTTTCTTGGGTTAAAATTTCCTTATTTTATTGCAGTCTTGTTATACTTCAAGATAGAAAAAATATATGAGAACATAAAATGTGTATTTTTCAAAACAAATAAAAAATATTCTCCGAAATTTTCTCAAAAAAGGTACCATTAACGAGATTTGCCTAGTGAAAGGGTCTAAATTACATATTACCCCTTCAAGTAAGACCAGGTATGCAAAATTGTGTTACAATCCATTCTTGAAGGCTCCTTTTGCCACCAGCAAGCTTCAGTTCAAAATTCAAAAAAATCTCTTCAAGAGTTACAAAATGGCGACAATTATTCGTAAGTTTTGACTTGACCTGATATTTTCAATATCTTCGAAAATTTCACAAACCTATCTCTTGAACGGTTTGTCCGAATTGAACAAACTAAACTGTTTTAAAAGTGTCTTGGCAAATACATGAATTTATAATATCGCGTATTTTCTGCCAAATTAACCCAAGTGTCACTTTTTTGACAAAAACACTTTTGATGAACGTTTTGCTCAATATCTCAAGATCATTATTAACTAGAATAATAAATTTTGTCGATGAAATTAGCAGGTATAAAACACAAATAAAAAATACGTACTGATCGAAATAATAGGTAAAAATTGGTTAACCCGTTTATACACAGGCGTCTTTTCTTGGGTTAAAATTTCCTTATTTTATTGCAGTCTTGTTAGACTTCAAGATAGAAAAAATATATGAGAACATAAAATGTGTATTTTTCAAAACAAATAAAAAATATTCTCGGAAATTTTCTCAAAAAAGGTACCATTAACGAGATTTGCCTAGTGAAAGGGTCTAAATTACATATTACCCCTTCAAGTAAGACCAGGTATGCAAAATTGTGTTACAATCCATTCTTGAAGGCTCCTTTTGCCACCAGCAAGCTTCAGTTCAAAATTCAAAAAAATCTCTTCAAGAGTTACAAAATGGCGACAATTATTCGTAAGTTTTGACTTGACCTGATATTTTCAATATCTTCGAAAATTTCACAAACCTATCTCTTGAACGGTTTGTCCGAATTGAACAAACTAAACTGTTTTAAAAGTGTCTTGGCAAATACATGAATTTATAATATCGCGTATTTTCTGCCAAATTAACCCAAGTGTCACTTTTTTGACAAAAACACTTTTGATGAACGTTTTGCTCAATATCTCAAGATCATTATTAACTAGAATAATAAATTTTGTCGATGAAATTAGCAGGTATAAAACACAAATAAAAAATACGTACTGATCGAAATAATAGGTAAAAATTGGTTAACCCGTTTATACACAGGCGTCTTTTCTTGGGTTAAAATTTCCTTATTTTATTGCAGTCTTGTTAGACTTCAAGATAGAAAAAATATATGAGAACATAAAATGTGTATTTTTCAAAACAAATAAAAAATATTCTCGGAAATTTTCTCAAAAAAGGTACCATTAACGAGATTTGCCTAGTGAAAGGGTCTAAATTACATATTACCCCTTCAAGTAAGACCAGGTATGCAAAATTGTGTTACAATCCATTCTTGAAGGCTCCTTTTGCCACCAGCAAGCTTCAGTTCAAAATTCAAAAAAATCTCTTCAAGAGTTACAAAATGGCGACAATTATTCGTAAGTTTTGACTTGACCTGATATTTTCAATATCTTCGAAAATTTCACAAACCTATCTCTTGAACGGTTTGTCCGAATTGAACAAACTAAACTGTTTTAAAAGTGTCTTGGCAAATACATGAATTTATAATATCGCGTATTTTCTGCCAAATTAACCCAAGTGTCACTTTTTTGACAAAAACACTTTTGATGAACGTTTTGCTCAATATCTCAAGATCATTATTAACTAGAATAATAAATTTTGTCGATGAAATTAGCAGGTATAAAACACAAATAAAAAATACGTACTGATCGAAATAATAGTTAAAAATTGGTTAACCCGTTTATACACAGGGATCTTTTTCTTGAGTCTTTCTTTTTTTGCTGTCTTGTTATACTTCAAGATAGAAAAAATATATGAGAACATAAAATGTGTATTTTTTCAATAGAAATTAAAAATATTCTCGGAAATTTTCTCAAAAAAGGTACCATGAACGAGATTTGCCTAGTGAAAGAGTCTAAATAACATATTACCCCTTCAAGTAAGACCAGGTATGCAAAATTGTGTTACAATCCATTCTTGAAGGCTCCTTTTGCCACCAGCAAGCTTCAGTTCAAAATTCAAAAAAATCTCTTCAAGAGTTACAAAATGGCGACAATTATTCGTAAGTTTTGACTTGACCTGATATTTTCAATATCTTCGAAATTTTCACAAACCTATCTCTTGAACGGTTTGTCCGAATTGAACAAACTAAACTGTTTTAGAAGTGTCTTGGCAAATACATGAATTTATAATATCGCGTATTTTCTGCCAAATTAACCCAAGTGCCACTTTTTTGACAAAAACACTTTTGATGAACGTTTTGCTCAATATCTCAAGAACAGTATTAGCTAGAGTAATACAATTTCGTATGTGAGATAAGCAGGTATATCACACAATCCACAAGTTCGTACTGATCGAAATAGTAGGTAAAAATTAGTTAACCCGTTTATACACAGGGGTCTTTTTCTTGAGTTAAAATGTCTTTCTTTTTTTGCTAAATGTTTACGATTAGGTACAGGTAAAATTGGCAATCTGAGAACATCACATGCTTTTTTTGAGCCCTTTGTTGCCATATTCTGACAAAACCATTTTCGAAATATAGGCCAGTTTGCTACATTATCCGCTATGATAGATTTGGCTCGGGATTTTGAAATGTACACTGATGATGATTGCGGATATGTGGGTGGGTGGTGCGAGTGTGTGATGGCTGAGTGGAGCGGGTGCAGCCCGCTAATACATATTAAAAGTGGGTAATTTAGACTACAATAATACAAAGTTTGTGTACAGCATACGATACATAATTCGTTCGAAAATGCCCTAGAACGGGTTATCTTGCTGTTAACTATTCATTTTTTTTTTTTTTCAATTTTTTTTTTAAATGAATTGGTAATTTTTGAAGTCCGCTATTTTAAGCCCAATGGTTCCTATCCCATTGGGATTTTATCCATTATTAGACCATTAACTATTAAATTTTTCTTGTAGATCACAGAAATGAGTCAGTTTTAAATCTGTTTTTCATATGAAAGTGAGAAGTTCAGAGAAAAATAATGCAGTACATTGGAGTAGTATATTCGAAAATAAGTAAGGGGTTTTATATCAATGAATAGGTTTTATAGAAATGAAGGGGTTTTGTTTTATTTTTTATTTCCTAAGTGTTAATTTAGTAAAGTTGAGTTAGATTAGCTGTCATATCACTATTTTATAACTTTGTTAAGTTACTGAGCTATTTAATGTCTGAAATCAAAATTAAAAATGGATGCACCACGGAATCACCAGCTTGACCAGACGTGGCTTCTGCACATACATATCTGAGGATAATGTGACTCTCTATCCAGACTCCATGGCGTAACGATTGTGACTATTGCCCGTAGTTCAGAGATCCTGAGTTCGATTCCCGGTTGGAGCAGAATTTTCGCACAGAAAATTCTGTTTCCTCCGAACATGTGAGGCTAGTGATTCCGGCCCTACCCAGGCTGGGCGAGGTTGATGTGGGTACCTGGTATGATTCCCAGCGAATGGAAGTTAAAACCTCCGTCCTGTCTACCTCAAGTCAGGACGCTAAAACCAAATAGAATCAATGGACATGAAAGGAGCTTGGACATTGGATCTGGGCGTCCATATAATCCTCTCACCACCGTGATTTAGGTATGAATACCTATCTCACGGACACGGAATTATACAAGTTGAATATCTGAGTCGCTGGAATAGCCAATGCCTGATGGTAAAACCCCTCTAATAATAATATCTGCAGTGAGTTGAACATTAATAATAAAAAAAAATTAAACACATTTTACTTTTATTTTTTTAATATTAGGTATACAACTTGAATTTATTCATTTGCGAAAATTAAACCAAATTAACGAACAAGTTATTTTTTTTGTAATGTTTCAAAATGACCAAAGTTTGAAATAAATAATCACTAAGACGATTTCTTCATAATTTGACCCCCTGAGCTGAAAAGCCTCTCGACAGGAGCTGATGACGGTAGTAAGGTGTTATATTCAAAAAATATTTTTTTCACTTCATTGTATTTTAACACTGAGTTTGTGTTCTTTCACTTATTATTGAGATATTGCGAGAGAATGCTTTCAGCAGAATATATAAAGTTTGGTGTTGTTTCAGAAAATTTGGGCGGATCTAATAATAATCTGAAATCTATAATCCGAAAAATGTATTATGATTTTTAAAAGTTGACTTGAGAAAAAAACTCCTCAATTGTGCTTCTGCACCCCAAAAATCTTAATTTTTGTTTCCCCAGAATTATTCCTTTACCACAAACAAATAGGTACTTAGCATTATATTTAAAATTCATTGCCAAAAATTTAGTTTTTATAGTCATGGTAAAACTGGAAAGGTCAAAAGAACTAAAGACAATATCAAAATAATATACTCTTTAGTGAAAGGTAACCAACCACCAGGCGATGTTATTGCTATTGGTTATCGCGCGTCATATTGTTTTTTTCTTAGTATCAAAATAGACGCATTCCCGGCATACCACATATTCTGAAACTATTATATTTTGTACTTTTTTGCTTCACCTCCTAGCGTTTAGTAGTTAGAGGAAAACTGAAAAAATCATAATAATGACCCTCTCCCGCCCTCACTTGTGTCAGCAAGTATCTTTTGAGTGAATGTGTGTGTGTGTGTGTGTGTGTGTGTATGTGACTGTGTTTGTGTGTATGTGACTGTGTTTGTGTACGTACGTTTGTCTATTACTAGCGGACTGTCGCCCGCTTTGCGGGCCGAGGCATGGCCGTGCGGAGAAATAGCAGTGAAAGCGAAAAATCCTTTTTCCCCAATGGCAGGTGTTGTAGTGAGAATTTTGAAAAAATCCCGTCTTAGTGCACATCTATTAGACAATAAGACAAAGCTTATACCTACCAAATTTCAGCTTCCTAGGACTTACCAGTTCGGAGAAACAGTGATGAATCAGTGAGTCAGTCAGTGAGTGAAACTTTCTTTAATAAGTATGGATGTTTTATGTATTGTCTAATTTATTTTTTTTTTAAAACAAAGTTCATTGTAAATAATTATTCATTTCTCTGTGTTTTTCAGCAATAAATATGAGACTGTGAGATTTGTTTAGACTGTGAGAGTAAAGGGACTCTGTCTCATTCTTGTAGGATTGTATTGTATTGTATGCTCGTATATAGCCCCAAACAGAATGGCTGTCTGAGGTTGAGTAACACAGCCGTAACAAAAGAATCTCTAAAAATCTTTATAATGAAAGTCCAACCTGAGCCCTAAGACTGCTCAATATAAGTCTGGGTGAAGTTACATTCACAAAGACATGGGTTTGATGGCAGAGATTGCCTCAGTCAATAATCTCGCCCTTTGTCAATATTATTCTTGTCAATAAAGAGTTATTATTATTATTATTGTGACAAGTATTGAAGAGGAAAAGTTATAACTGCAAATGAATGTACAATTATGTCCTCCGTTCAATCCAATCCGGATCAAGAATTAACCAAGTTCCTCAGATCCGGTGGGTGATTTAGGCGGTCTTTTATGCCTATTTTTCTCATTTCTTTTATTATTATTATATCGTTAAACATTAAAAAATATGAGACGATGCGGTATCGAATCCAAGACGTCTCAGTTACACGATCTAATGGCTGACTATAAAAAAGGTTCGAAGTCTTCACCTCGGTGGACGTTGCTTAACTCGTATATTTTTTGTTGGTTTAACGTCGCTTTCAACTGGATGATCATATTATAACGACGGAGATTATAACTACCATTCGCAGGAAACTAAAGAACCTGTTTGCCATAATAACCTCACCAAGCCTGGTTTGGGCCAGAGTGCCAGCACGTGTGTGTCTGTGTGTGGTGTGTGTGTCTGTGTGTGTTGTGGTGTGTTTGTGGGTGTGTGTGGGTGTGGGTGTGTATGTGTGTTTGTGTGTGTGGGTTTGTGTGCTGGTGTAGGTGTGTGTATGGTGTGATGTGTGTGGGTGTGTGTATGGTGCGATGTGTGTGGGTGGGTGTGTGTGTGGTGTGTGTGGGTGTGGATGTGTGTATGGTGTGATGTGTGTGGGTGTGTCTGGGTGTGGTGTGTGTGTATGGTGTGATGTGTGAGCGTTGTGTGTGTTTGATGGGTTGGCGAAGCGGCGGGTGTAACCCGCTAGTGTATTTTAAAGCACTTTGGACATGTCCAAAATGCTGCTGCTACATGTAAGAATTCCATGGTTTGGGATCCCTTAATCTGATTTGTCGAAACTGCTGCAAACCTATATGTAGTGTCGAAAGTGCTGCTTTTACATCTATAATATATATATATATATATATATATATTTTTTTAGGAGGTTCAGAGCCTCAATATGGACAAAATATTAGCTGATTGTTGAGTTAGTTACTAAGTAAATTGCAATGAGAAATTTATAACTATTCATTATTGAATTTGTATCTTGTTTCAGGTAAAATAATAGAGTTTCTTGCGATGAGTGAATCAGAGAGAGGACGATCATTTACCGTAGGTACGTAGTTTAATTTTTGTCAAATAATAAGGTCATTTACATTGATTATTTCAGGCAACATTGATTGATTATTCACCTTTGAAAGAAATCAAACCTCATCAGTTAAACCATCTTTTTTTATTTCTTTTTTAACACCAAAAAGGAGATAGGTTAATCTCTTTTACACCGATTTGGAGGAAATGTTACCTATACCTAAGCCGGTGTTCACTTTTCAAATTGTGCTAGATCAAAGAAAAGTATCTTCGAGACCAGTTTGGACCATGAAGTGTAAACTGATCTTTTATCTCTCCAAGGTGCATCGGCTTGACCCAGTTCTTTTCTTCTCCTAGAGCTGTCAAATGCTTTTTCCAATTAAATACATTACAGAACAATACCATGTTTAATAAAATTTCATAGCTTTATTTTCAAACAAGAACAAACAAATTAAACAAAGTCCGGAGGGAGTTTGGGAGGAAAATGAATTGTTTATACTTCAAGAATGATACCAAGAGTCCCTTAACCCGGTTAATAGAATGGCCGACATGAATTTGTTGAACAATAATCATCCCTCCAACCATAGATATGATGACGAGAAAATTGTCAGGAGAGTAATCATAAACATAAAACAGATGAAATAAAACATTAACATAACAACATGTAAAATTCTAAACTAATGGAAAACAAAAATAACAATATAATATGTAGGTATTCATTCGAACAAAATATTCGAAAACAATATATTGCGCTAGTTTTTAAAACATTTTGAAGCAATAATTCCATTAACATGTTTCTGTTCTGCACAATTTATTAATGGTCACTTTAACTGTACAACCAATTAGTTTAAAAACATGAGGCCAAAGGGATATGCTCACTCACTCATTGATAAATTAATGGAGTTCAAAATTGCGAAGTTGGGAACTTTTGTATTTTTTAATTCGATTCTTTGTACTCAGATACAAACGATAATTTTATATTTTTAATATCGCCCTATTTAGGACTAATGAGTCCCCTTATTCCAGCAGTAAGCCAAAGACGTATTATTACGTGGTAAAAATCCCAAATTTAAGGGTAAACTTGTTACATTCCGGCTGGGTTTCATTATTATTATAGTAAGCTTTATTAGGTATAACAAAAATATATACAGTAAAATACAATGAAATTATAAAGAAAAATTAAATAGATTGAGCAAAGAAACAAGAACAAAAAAGAGAAAGAAGCTAAAGTCAATAACCCCGCCCTTTAGGTAGGGGGACCCCTACCTAAAGGGCGGGGTTATTGCCTGTGGCAATCTCTTCCACCCAACCCTTTGGGTTTGAACCAGCGTCCTATGGATTACCAGTCAGACACCTCCACCACTGAGCTACGGGGACATTTATAATAGTATACAGTAAAACCTCACTTAACGGACACCTCCGAATAGCGGACACCTCTCAATAGCGGACAATTTTCAGGGAACCGGGACATTTTTCATCTGTTATTATATGAAAACCTCCGAATAGCAGACCCTCCTATAATAGCGGACACTTTTTCCCTATAGCTAGAATACAAAATTGAAGATTTCGAAGGGGGAAATGATAAAAAAAAAATTACATTTGTACTTTTACATTATGTATTTTGAACCCTTGTTAAAACATTGCATATTGCGTTTTTTATGACCGTTTTCTTTTTTGTTGCATCTAACTTTATGTACATACATACATAAATAAAACGTCTTTGACGACCCCCCCTTCCCCCACCGCTTATTTTCCAACCCCTCCATGGGATCTGATTCTACCTCCGAATAGCGGACACCTCCCAATAGCGGACAAAACATGGTCGACCGAGGTTGTCTGCTATTGGGAGGTTTTACTGTAGTATGTGCAAAGTTGTGGCAAATTTTTACGGCTCGATGCCTTTCCTAACGTCAACGATTCTAATTGATTTACGTTCTGACTTGGACGGCGGTTTTACCCTTTATTCGCCGGGAATCATACAAGCTACCCACATTAACCTTACGCAGCCTGGGTAGGGCCGAAAGAAGTTGTTCCTCCTATTAGTCTTTGCAAATCTATTCATTGTTTTATCTGCACGCTCGTCCCAAACAAAATCCCGTAACAAAAGAAATAAAATGCCGACGTTGGATTCGATTTGCATATTTTATTGTCTCAATGTTTCTCTGCTCAACAGTTAGAGAAATATCCGGGCGAGTTTTTTTACGGCACGCGAAATTTAATGTAAAATCGATGATGAATAAATTTCGTCGCGAAAGAAAAAGTTAATCGAATGAATTGAAATCCAGGCCCAGACACATGCAGAGCGTCTTCTGAGAATGTTAGAAGAAACACTAGAGGCCGAATTATGAAACTGGATTTTTTTTTGTTTTCTATCCTTGTAAAAAATTAATTCTTTCTCTTGTGACACTCATAAATTTGTTCATATATTTTGGTAAATGTATTAAATGATGGTCTTCACCATTTCATAGGTTAGATTGTTAGATTGTGGTCTTCAGAATTTGCATGTCAAAGATTATTTATAATTGCAACAACATCAGAAATGTCTTGGGGAATATGTAAACTGGATTAAATAATTAAATATCTAGGATTTGTTAATCTTAGCCACTATCTTAGCGACTAGGGAGGACAAGTTATACTCCCATTTGGGATTTTTACCACATAATAATATGTCTTGGGCTTACTGCTGGAATAATGAGACTTTAATAGTCCTTATCGGGCAGTATAAATAAGGCGATATTATTATTATTATTATCTCTTAACAGCTGATATAAAAGCGCTGTGATTGGTTGAAATTCCCACGAGAGGGCGTGTAGGATTAGTTCATCTAATCCTGTTTCATAATTCGTGTCTTAAAAGAGAATGGGTTAATTTGGGTCTTAATTCATTCAAGTCTTCGAAGCACCATGTTGTTATTGAAAAACACTTAAAAACATCAATTTGTGTATTTACAGACAAAAAAGCTAGAAATAAAATTTAATTAAAAAAAATATATACATATAATTTCGTACCGTATCCTTGTGACATAAATCTACATTATCTTCTTCTTTCACTTTGCCTTTTCTTAAACCTTATACTTAGGGTCGGTACTGTCCAACTTCATGTTTGAGGTTGGTTGTTTGGTTGTGACACATTTTTACGGCTGGATGCCCATCCTAATCCTAACGCCAACGATTCTATTTGATTTAACGTCCTGATTTGGAAAGGGGTTTTACATTCGCTGGGAATCGTACCATCTACCCACATTAACCTCACCAAGCCTGGGTAGGGCCAGAATTTCAGCCTCACGTTTACGGAGGGAACAGAATTTTCGGGGTAAAAAGTTTTCTGCTCCAACCGGGAATCGAACTGAAGATCTTTGGATTACGGGCAGTAGTCACAACCGTCACGCCACGGAGGCTGGCATACATAATCTGTAGGAGATAATATGTCACCTTCAACTTTGACAACATTCAGATATATTATCTCCTGGTGGTGTTTTCAATGGACGCCCAGATCCAATGTCTAACTTGCTGACATGCATGGCCAGACATTAGATCAGGAGGTCCTCTCACCACGGTCATGTAGGTATCTGTGCCTATTTCACGCACACGGAATTATTATTATATGCATACCCTATTCTATGATTCTGTGATTTGGTTTTAACGTCTTAATATGAGTTATTCAAGATGAGATTTTACAACTGAGATCATAATTATGATATAGAGGTCGAAACTAAAAAGTTCTTAAATGTTGTGGGTGATAATTTGATCCGTGCCACTGGCACTCAAAGTGCCAAAGAATTCTTGCTGCAGAGATTATCCATAGCGATTCAACGCGGCAATGCAGCCTGCATTCTTGGTACTCTACCACATGTCAGTGGCATGGACCATATATACAACCTGCAATAGATGTGATAGTGTACAAAAGAAGGAAAATTATAATAAAATCTTATGAATTTTACTACATTGTGAGATTGTGACCCATAGTGAAATAATATAGAGGGAACCTTACCTATCTCGAATTGAACAAATTTATGCGTCCAACTTTGAACAACTGATGGTTCCTCTTTCAACAAATCCCGGCCTCTAATTGGTTAAATTTATTCGAATTTTTTGTTTACCTCATGCAGTGGCGGATATCTAAACATCTTAATTTTCACGTCAGATACCAAGTATTTTCTTACTAAGTAAGGAAAGTAAAAGTGGAAACAAAGACAAAATAATTAATAGGTAAGTGTGAAAAAAGTAAAAATAATATTTTAGAAGAATTAGGTAGTTTAGGTACCCACTCCTTCGCGAGAGAAAAATTAATACAACTCCGGCAATGATTTTGAAATCAGCTGATGGTCCCTACTGGACGCAAATCTTGATACATCGGGTTCCCTCTATGTTACATGATCTCAGTGGATTTTACTCTCAAATCGCTGAGTACCGTACCAGCTACCCACATTAACCTTGTCCGGAAATGTCAACCTGACATCGACACGTCAAAACCAAATAGAATCAACTAATCACAATAGATCTAATAAAAGTCGGACTGATAATTGAAGCTTCTTTTGTGGAACTCCTAGCAGTTTATGATAATAATAATAAAACCACTGTATAACAATAAGTTAAAGCAAAATGCATTATGTTTATAAACATAAATATTTATACAGACTTTCATTTTTTGTCAAAATAATATATTATTATTTTGTAGCTTATTATTTTTTGTTGTATATCGTATAGCTTTTATATTTGTGTAGACTCGTTAGCTGAGCTGTTATCTTAACACACGAATGACTTTGTTCAAATTAAATTTAATGCTGCTGGTAATAATGTAATGATGATGTGTACATGATACTTTCAGTTAAGCTTACAATCTGATCAGAAAGCTTCGGAATGTTGAACGACCTTTACATAATTGTGCAATGTGCATATTTGGGATTCCGGTTTCCTTGATAAATATACATTTGTATAGTATGATGGTGTTTTTTTGTTTTGTTTTGGTTTTTTTATCAACGGATTTTACCCATGTTGAGAGTAGTTTTATGTATATAATAATAAATTGATCTCTATGAATAAAACTCAAATCTGTGCGTGTCTGACTCTGTCCTCGTAGGGGTTGTCAGTTTACAATATCACAGCCCAAACGGTAGCAGATATTGAAATTTACATGAGAGTTGAATATAAATAAGATGATATAAATGTAATGTGATTTATTGGAATTCCCACTAGAGGGCTTATGGGCAAAACAGTATAAGATTGACCCTATTTTGAATAAAATGAATCCAATCCTGTTTCTTAATTCGGCCCTCAGAATTTCATGAGAAAATGGAAGTTCCTTGACAAAGTCATGCCGGGTTTACACCATTCGCGATGATTGTTAGCTCATATAAATGCGCTGTGATTTATTGGAATTCTCACTGGAGGGCTTGTGGACAAAACAGTATAAGATTGACCCTATTTTGAATAAAATGAATCCAATCCTGTTTCTTAATTCGGCCCTCAGAATTTCATGAGAAAATGGAAGTTCCTTGACAAAGTCATGCCGGGTCCACACCAAACAAACACTGTCAGCTAACATTGTTCGCGATGATTTTTAGCTCAAAAAAAGCTCAACACTTATGGCGCAGTCGGTGGACATTTAAATAAATTGAAATAAAGGATAATAAGAAAGGAGTTGCGTATCTTTTGCGAAAGAATAGTCTGATGAGAGAAAAGAAAAGCTCTCATGAATTATGTATTTTAAAATTAATGTAAGCAACAACAAAGAGCAGAATGACAATATGCGAAGTCTTCTTCTAGATTAGGTTAAGCTTAATAATATAATAATAAATAGATACCTATACAGTAAAATATAGTTAAGTCATTACGATTTTAATAAATTAATCATTTGTCAAATAAATTAATTAATAAATAAAAATCCGCAGCAGTCATGATAATAAATAAAATATAAATTTCTTTTTCTTTATTGGTAAAATTGATTAATATAACTTTAACCGACGTCAGTAGCTTGATCGATAAATTGGAGGACTTGTAACCTATAGGTCGGTGGCTCGAGTCCCAAGTTCAGCAAGAATTTGGTAAAGTTACTTTGAATAGTTGCGATTAACTAGTGATTAACACATTTTAATAATTTAAAGATAGAACTTTAATTTAATTGTGAATTCTAATACAAGTATAATTATTTAATAATTGATAATCAGGATGAGAATCTTTAAGGCTTCTAACCTGTACAGTCATTTCTCTACTTTTTTCAAGTTAGTGTGGGAATTTTTTGTTGTTGTAGATACATATCCCACAAAAACTACCGTTGAAAAAAGGGCCAAGTTCCAAAACTCCTATCCAAAAAATGTTAGCCAATGAATGCAGTAATATCTTGTTTGCGGCCAAGTTATCTTGGTACTAAACCTTTTTTTTCGATTTAACGGCGCTTTTAACAAGGTGGTAGGCCTGTCGTTCACGCCGGTACTAAACCTTTTGTTTTATTATTAAATCCCGTTTTCCGAGTTCCTCATTTTGTATGTATTAAACTGCAAGCATTGCTCTAATTTGGCCAGTTTTGCTCCTTGTGGTGGTTATATTGGCATTTTGTATACACACTGTCGTAGGTAATATTCCATAAAACTGGCCAAATATAAAATGAGGAACTCAGAAAACGGGTTTTAATATAAAAAAATGGTTTAGTACCCAGATAACTTGGCCGCAAACAAGATATCTCTGCATTCATTGGCTAAAACTTTTTGGATTGGAGTTCTGGAACTTGGCTCTTTTTCAACGGTAGTTTTTTGTGGGATTAGTATCTACAACTAAAAATTGCCACACTAACTTGAAAAAAGTAGAGTGATGACTGCACAGTTTAGATGTCTTTGTTTCTCGTGTTTTTAAGATTAAGTCTTAAAGAAATATTTACTAGGAAATCGGATAGATCGATCATAATTATTATTTAGAACTTTTTTTTTAAGTGGGGTTTAACGTCGCTTTCAACTGCCATGGTCATATTACGACGGGGGTTTTACCCTCCATTCGCAGGAAACTCACAAACCTGCTACTCACATTGACCTCACCCAGCCTGGGTGGGGCGGGAAAAGCCAGCGTCACGAGAATTGGAACTTTAAATAGTATTATCACATGGTTCAGATCATAGCAATGACTTAAGTAATAAAATTTGTCTAGTAATTTCGCCCTAAATTTTATGACTCTACAGGGTGTGCCTCTTGTTGTGTTTGACCAACACAAAAAAAAACAATGCAAATACAACTGAAAACAGAACAAAAGTCTTATCGAGGTCGAGTGTTCCAATAGTTACATGATTCTAAAACTCTATTGAATCACACACTGAACACACAACAATGCCATAAGTCTTGTGTACTTTTCATTGGGAAATAAATCTAGCATTGGAAGACGCCGGAAATATTGCTCTGGGAATATTTATTATGTTATTTTCTTTTTGCTCCACCTGAACTTTCTTTTATTTGCTCTCCTTCGTCTGTTCTTTTTTCTTTTCTTTTGTCTTCTTTTTATTCCCTTAATTGAGGGTCAAGTGATTAAGGCGCAAGTCTGATGCAGAAAGTTCAGGGATCCGATTTGAGATTCACCAAATGCTTAGATTTTTCCTTATTTATTTGAGGCTTTGACTAAATGCCACGAACACAACTGATGAACTCCACCTTAACTTTTATTTTCTCTCCTTTTATCTTTTTTGTCTCTTCTTTTTATTCCCTGAATTGAGGGTCAAGTGGTTAACCCGCTAGTCTGGTAATCTAGATAGTGTAGGAATCCGTTGGTTTTTTTTTTTTTTTTTTTTTTTTAATTGGGGTTTAACGTCGCTTTCAACTGCCATGGTCATATCACGACGGGGGTTTTACCCTCCATTCGCAGGAAACTCACAAACCTGCTACTCACATTGACCTCACCCAGCCTGAGTGGGGCCGGGAAAAGCCAGCGTCACGAGAATTAGAATTTGAATGGTCACCCATCCAAGTCTTAACCTCGCTGGATGTCGCTTAACTTCGGTGTTCTGAAGGGAACTGGTGTATTCAACATGCCATCGACGCTGGCTATCCGTTGGTTTAAATCCCACCCAATGCATGAATTTTTCGTCATTTTTCGTTACCTTCCACTAAAGAGTGTAATTATTATTAGATGTTTCATGGCTACAAAATCACAAAGTTTGTGAAATGCTCAACTATTTCTTTTCTAAAAAAAGGGAAAAATTATAGAGTGTCGGTAGAAGATTAGAAAGAAAGAGATGGTGAAAGAGATAGATACAATAGCAAAAGGGATGGGAATAGCAAATAAGAAAATATAGTAAAAAGAAGGAAAGTGAGTGCGAGAGAGAGAGAGAGAGAGAGAAAGAAAGAGAGAGAGAGAGAGAGAGAAAGAGAGAGAAAGAAAGAAAGAGAGAAGAATAAAGAGAAAGAGTATGAGAGAGATAGATAGATAGAGAAAGAGAGAGAGAAAGAAAGAAAGAAAGAGAGAGAGAGAAAGAAAGAGAAAGAGAGAGAAAGAAAGAGAAAGAGGGCGAGAGAGATAGATTGAGAGAGAAAAAGAAAGAGAGTGAGAGAGATAGATATTTGGAGAGAACGTGAGAGAGAGAGAGAGACTGATAGAAAGAATGAGAGAGAGAGAAAGGGACAGATAAGTAATTTTTTGAAGAAATTGGATTAGGAGAGAACAAATATTTGTCCAAAGGTGAAGCCGTTCTGATTGAATGATGATTGTTGCTAGTCGGAAAATCATGCCTCTCGACATTATTATTATTTCTCTCAATTCTCTAAATATCAGGATAAGTTTTTTTTTACACATCGGCGTTGCTTAGAACTACATGGTCCTATCACGAGAATAAAATATGTTTTCCAGGTGCCTTGACGTTTAACATCATGTCTCCTTGCATTTTTACTAGCAAATTTACGGCAATGAATGAATGTACTCGGAAACGTTGACTAAAAGATCAATATTACTTTGCTATTCGTATAGTTCAGAAACGATCAACAAACCGTTTAAACTTTTTAAATAAGCCAGCGACGCGACCGTCGATGGCCCGTTGAATGCACCAGTTCTCATAAGATCACCAAAATTAATCAAAGTCCTCCTGTAGACTTCGTCCGGGCTGAGTGAAGTTAATGTGGCTAGCCGGTTTGTGAGTTTCCTACGAATGGAGGGTTAACACCCCCGTCGTGAGATGACCATGCAGTTGAAAGCGGCGTTAAACCCAAATAAACAAAGGTCAGTATCACTTTGCTATTCGTACAGTACAGAATCGATCAACAGAACGCTCGAACTCTCTAACTTAGAGAAGGAAAAACCTTCATTTGCAAGTACTGCACAGGTAGGGGATTTAAAAATAGCAAAGCTCTTAAAGCATACTGAATTTAATTCACATACATTAGACGAAACAAAATTTGTGTACGAAGATAAAAAAATCTAATTACACAAAGTGGACTGGAATGAGTCGGAGGAGATGAAATGAGCTAATATTGTAAAGTACGAGAGAAGGATTTAGAGAAAAGTATTACAAAATTACAACAAAAACATGGCAAAACAGGATTTTGTAAAAGTTAGTTTTTCTTCCACCTCTTAAAAAAAATTAAGGGCAGAATTAATAGACGCTTTTGTAATACCTCTGTGGCGCTAAGTCTCGGATTGCGTACTGTCTAAAATAGGGAAAACCGATGCTCAGCAATGATTATTAATTTCGCCTTAAATACGAAAAGAGTAAATTGTAGAGGAAGGGAAATTATCAACATGGGTAGTGGGTAGGTATTCATTATGATCCTGTAACATTTTCACTTTACCTAGCGTCGCTCATTCAGTCACTGAAGTTAAGCAACGTCCAGCGACGCTAGGACTTGGATGAATGATCATCCAAATACGAACCCTCGTCTCCACTCAGGCTGGTTGAGGTTATTAGAATAGCCATTTTCCAACATGTTTTAAGGGTTTTCAGAGCCTAAATCCAAAGTTTCAGCCATTTCAAAGTGTGTCTGTCTGTTGGTCTGTCTGTAAAGAAAATATCCCAAGAACGGCATAAGCTAGTGACTTGAAATTCGGTACAGAGGTCATAAGTATAGAGAGGACGCAGCACGAAACTTTTGAAAAAAATCGATGCCGCCAGTGGTGGCCTAAACAATAAGAGATATGAATTTTTTATGAGAACAAGTTTTTCTTGTAATTAAAAAATAATCTGGATATAAGAGAAAACAATCCTGGTCCCTTGAGTTCTCTTATATCAAGTTTTTTCTACATAACTAATTAACTATTTTGAACCACTTTTTTTCAAAATAGTAGGAACCGAACCAACAGAGAACCCAACATATCACAACAATCTCCCACACCTTCAGACCTTTGGTTAACCTCAAAAATGGCCGTGTGGAAAACTTCGAAATTTTAATTTCTTTTTGATGGCTTTCTCCGTGCTGTCTATTTATGGGCGTCTCTGTAATTACGTTTGTTCTGATACAGTATGCATGGACCCTAGTTTTTCTGCCGGCAGTACAAGAAAGTATGCAAGACAATTGTACCCAGGAGGGTGCTAACCATATTTCGTACGAGAATAATAAACTTTTGGACGGAAGAAAAATGCACAACCTTTTTTTTATTGCTATTAACTTACAGGGTGCTGAAATGTATTAGGTTTGGCTGAAAATTCGGGGTGGGCGAAAAAATAATTGACCGAACTTAACTGGAGATTTTTTTCACTTTTTATGATGTCACAACTACTCAAACTCGCATTACTAAATTTTTGCTTAACTTGTGACTTGAACCACCGATCTCTAAGTTACTAGTCCGCCTCCTCATCAAACTGCTGAGGACGGTTAATTTTTTTTTTTTTTTTTTTTTCATTATTACCTATTAAAAATGTTAGTATAATATATTATTTACATTTTTACAAACTTAAAAAATATTTTCAAGTGGAATAAATTAAACATAATAGTAATCATTTCTTTTCCTTATAGGTAAAGGAAAGAAAACATATAAACTTCCATTATGGGTTCTGGAATTGACAAGACATCATCTAAATACATAAAGTATTTTTTATGGCAATTCTATCACAAACAAGTCTTTTTATTTTCTACACTTTTTTACGATGTTACTTATCAAGCACATGAGACTATTAAATGTCATGCTTCACAGGAAACATTGACTATTTCCATACAAGATAATGATAAGAAAGCGAAAATCACAAACATGTAAGATCCGTCAAGTGGTTAAGGCGACAGTCTGGTAATCCAGGTATCGCAGGAGTCCGTTGGTTCAAATCTCACCCCGTGCATGAATTTTGCTATGGACTGTTTGAATTACTAAATGTATATCTGATGTTCATACCGATGTATAAATAATAAACGTATATAAGAGTTGGAAATTTATGTACCTCAAACTCTGCCAAATAAAATATGTACTACCAATAAATCATTATAAATAAGCGATGGAAATAATATCAGAACAAAATTATGTACATGAACTTTGCGCCTTTGCCCCGTTCCAAAAACACTCTCCACTCTCATAATCCCCAAATCTCTTTTTCAACAGTCACACAACACATTCTGATTGGTTCATTTGAACGAAATAACCAATCAGAGTGCATTGTGTGACGGTTGAAAGGGAGATTTGGGGATTATGAGAGTGAGAGTGCTTTCTGGAACGGGGGCCTTCTGTCTTGTTTTGTTTCAAATTTACTCCTTTTTCTACTGTTCAGAAGTACTGGGAAATAAGTAGTATAAAGTATAGCAATAAGTTATAGTTAAATATAGTTTATTTCACGTTGCCATTTCGGTATCTACTATTCAGGCCAATCTGCATCCAACCAGTATAATATCTATTGTACCCAACTCTCACAAACTTAGTTGAGTGGGGCTAGCTGCTCACTTTCATACTTGATCTTACCTTATAATAGACTTTCAACTTTCTACCCGAGGAAACTTTATGAAAGCTCGCTGATGCCCTGTGAATACTAATCAGGGGTCTAATGAGCTTGCAGGAAACTTTGCCTTGAACTTTAGTTCCTCTGCCTACGAAAATAAAGAGAGACGTTCTCCAGAAAACTATTATGCGAAATCTGATCCCAAAACTGACCCCTGAGCCTTCTTGGACGTCCTTTTTTCTTATGTTTTGTTGTTAATTAAGGTTAAATTATGAAAGAGGATTAGATTTAACAAGTCCTATAGTGGGAATTTCAACCAATCACAGGCTATATTTCAAACAATTATAGCTGCTAGTATCCACTTAGAATGCACCTCATATCACGATAAGGATTTTACCCTCCATTCACTGAAAATTCACAAACCAGCTACTCCAATTAACCTCACCCAGCCTGAGTGGGGTCGGGAATAGCCAACATCACGAGGATTTAAATTTGAATGGTTACCATTCAAGTCCTAGCCTCGCTGGACATTGCTTCACTTCAGTGACCGAATGAGAATAGGTGAATTCAACGTGCCATCACGGCATCGACTCAATTGCACATTAATAAAATGTCAATCTCTGACAAGACCAAGCGTGGACACACAAATCCCAACAGCACATGGATCTAAAAGAAAAACAGAGTTCAAAAAGCTGATATTCTGATGGCGATTAAAAAAGCTTCTATTCCGGGTATTACGAAAGCTTAGTAACTGTCAGGAGGAGTAAAAAATAGCAGGAACATTAGTACGTCAATGAGCTTTTTATCTGGAAAACTTCTCTCTTATTCCGATGATATATACTAATGATACCTCAAGGACAGACGGGGTAGAGGGTCAGTGCGAGCTTTAAGAGGAAATCGAAGAGAGCTTAATTTGTTTAAACCCTTCGAACTTTAAAATCGTGTTTTTCTAGTATTTTTTGTTTTATTAAAAAAAAAAAAAAAAAAAAAAAAAAAAAAAAAAAAGATGAAGGTTCTGTTTTGTACATAAAAAACCCAACATAAAAAATACAAAAAAAAAAAAACATTTTTTATACTTTTTAATTAATACTTACTTACTCCATGATGGTTGTGACATGGTGATGGAAGAATTGATGGGGTATTAACCCTTGTGGTCGCCCAGAAGCAATGTCCTGGGCTCCTTCCGTGTCCTGTGTGTGGTGTTGTTCAATGTTTATGTTTATTATGTATTTTGACTAGTGAATTATTCTTTTTAATTTTGATTAATAATCATAATAATACTCTTTCATGGAACATAACAACCAGGCGAGGTTCATTCTCAAAGCATTTTCTATACCACCTAACCCTCATATGATTATTATTATTATGTAAGAATTTACTCAAATAAATGATTTAAACAATCATGCAACGATGGGATTCAAACCAACAAATCCCTACGCTACCTGGATTAGCAGGCTAGGACCTTAACCAATTGACTACCAATGCAAGTTAACCTCTCTAAAACATTCGAGGTCACAAAACTGTAGTTTTACTTTTTATATTATAAACTCACCTCCGTGGCTCAGTGGTTAGGAGCATTGGTTGCTGACCCGGAAGTTGCGGGTCGAATCTCGGCTGGAGCAGAAAATTCTCACGGAGTTTTTCTGTTTGTGGAATGGTATGGATGTAAAAGTAAAATGCATTGAAGTAAAGTTCCAGGGTACAAAAATAAAGTTTTTTTTTTTTTTTTTTTAAATGAAATATCTTTGATGATCATTTCAGACATTTCACCATAGGAATCTGTTGCGCAGAAAGAAATAATTAGGGGAGATTAAAAAATACTGTGCTAATAATTAGCTAGCGTTCTGAAATGCTGACTTGCTGAGCAAGAATTTTTTACTTCTATTTCAGTCAGCATTCCCCCCTTCCCTCCCTCTCTCTCCTTGTCTCTCTCTCTTCCTTTCTTTCCCCCACTTCTTTTCACAAAGGTGGCTTGTGTTTACATACAGCGGTTTGTATAATTAGTTTTGCTATCTTATTCTAGAAAAAAATTATTTTTTACATAAATTGTAAATAAAAAATACCTCCCTATAGGTATTTTCTTTTAAAACTGTAAATGAAACTACAAACTAATTGAATTATACTGAATCTATAGGATCGAGACTTTTTCTATGAACATAGGATGCCGCAACGTCCATAATTTGTAAGCTGATTTTATAGGATGGTAAAATTCCAAGTGCAATTTAAAATATTGAGGACAGCAGTAACCAATTTTTATGTTTTACCTTGACCAAGCCCGGATTGCACGAAGAAGTCTTTTGTACAAAAAGAAAAATATTTTTAGGCCTGAATTGTGAAACAGAATTAGATTATATACACTTTCCCTAAATAATAATAATAAATATTTTTAGGCCTGAATTGTGAAACAGAATTAGATTATATACACTTTCCCTAAATAATAATAATGATACACTTTAGAGGAAGGTAACCATCAGGTGAGGTTAGTGCTCAAAACATTTTCAACCACCTAACCGTCAGAGTCTTAATATTTTGTGGTTACAAAATCAAATTAATGAGGAAAAACTCATGGACTGGGTGGGGTTCGAACCAACGGATCCCTATGCTACCTGGATTACCAGACCAGCGCGTTAACCACTTGAAAACACGCCCTGTGTTAGGAATATGAACCAATCACAGCGCATTTATATCAGCTGTTAAGTGATAGTGGGTTGTCTGCTCTTATTATCACTGAAGAGAGGGTAATTTCATTCCAGAGTATCTGATATTAGAAATGGGAAGTATTTTATTATTTCGGTGTAAACTTATAAACAATTTTGACAAACAATGATTGAAATTGAACACCTGTTAATACTATTTATTAATCAGTTCCAGAACACTCTCCACTCTCGTAATACCCAAATCTCCTTTTCAACCGTTACAAAACTCACTCTGATTCGTTGTTGCATTAAAACTAACCAATCACAGTGTGTTGTGTCACGGTTGAAAGTGATATTTGGAGAACATGAGAATCAGAGTACTTTCTGGAAGAAGGGCCAGGTCTGCTAAATATTTGTTTACTCGTAGTGATTCTACTAGTTATACAATGTGTAATATTCACTAATTGTCTGTGAGATAATAATTATGTCTAGCTTAGTTGAGAGTGGAGAGCGTTTCTGAAACGAATCACAGGTGTTTTTTTTTTTTTTTTTTTTTTTTTTTTTCTATGGCCAATCACAGGTGTTGGCCATATGTTTGGTGCAAAGGATTGACAATCATCAACCCAGAGCCACCATTTTGCTTTCTGCACCAGTTTTTTTTCCCCCTTCTGCACAGAAAATTAAATGAGAGCATTTTAAAAAACCCGAAGCGCAGAATAATGAACTGAAAAATTAACAGTTAACTTTTCAACACTCGAGTACTGTCTTCACACAGCTTGCTCGCAAATCAACCAACAGTTCGTTAAAAAACTGTCACATTAATCAGTATAAACAGAAAATGACAAGTTGTACTAGATGTACATGAATATCAGAACATACCTGGACAGCTGTTTCGAGCTTATTTGCTCTCATCAGCAGGTAATAGTTCTGAATATCCATGCCATCAACTAACCTCTCTATTTTAATCAGTATAAACAGAAAAGTGAGAAGTTGTTAATCAATTGATTAAATTCAATCAAGGACTACCACAAAAATTCTAGTTGTGGGACTTGGGCGCTCACCACTTTGTATAACTGGAATGATCTCTATCTCTAGAATGATCTCAATGACTGTTATCGTTCGACTACAAGTCGTCAGCTTTTCATTGTAGACTCAACAAATTTTCAATAACACAGGGGTCCTTATTTAAAAATAGATGAATGTTTCACGGCCTTTTTTATTTCGTAGCCATGAAACAGGAGCTGCTGTAGACGATTGTGTACTGTGTTGTAGCTTGCCCGTCCCGTAGTATGTCTCCCCTCTAATGGGCGAGATGTTACACAGTACTTCCCATTTAGGTGCTGGGTCAACATGAGCGAACTGGAAAGTATCCTTTACAAACAACTGTAACCAAATTTAGAATAGTTTTTGTCGGCTCGGGGGATCGAACCCGGGACCTTCCGCGTGGCAAGCGAGTGCTCAACCACAGAGCTACTAGTGCGCGAATCGTTCTGATAGATATGTTGAAGAGGAAGCACAGTATTCTTAGGTGCGAGTGACATAGTGTTGAAAGAGGTGTGATGAGAAAATTGCGGAATGATAACATACATATCTTAAGACAAGGGTAGGTAAATACCAATCGGGTTGTCACAAGACAAGGGAGATGATCTTCAAACTGCTCGAACCCTAATATAATCTGATATATGTACAGTAGAAGTCCACTAGTACGGCATCCAAGAGTCCGGAAAGCCTGATAGTCCGACATCACTCCGGAAAATTGGAAAATTGTATTAAAAAAATGGTTTTCTCCAAAAGCATGTCTTTAGACTTTAGAGCAAATAAAAGAGCTATTCGGAAGTTTTAGGTTTAGTTCGGGATCATGTGGAAGCGCTCGGTGTTGTTCGGAAACCGTCCGGCTAGCCTCAGCTGACACAAAAATTCAGGTGCAGTCCTTCAAAATCCTTGGTCTACCAGAAGATAATATACATTTTTTAATCCTAGCCACTATCCCCTAACAACTAATAAAATGCGCTGCGATTGGTTGAAATTCCCACCAAAATGCGTTTTAATGGATAGTGAAGGTTTCGGTAATCTAATCCTGTTCAAATAATACGGACCAAAAATTAAATAGCACACGATGAGCTCAGTGGTCAAGAACTCGCTTGCCACGCGAAAGGTCCCGGGTTCCATTCCCCGAGCCGACAAAATATTTGCATTCAAAATTTGGTTACAGTTGTTTGTAAGGGATACCTTCTGGTGTGATCGTGCTGACCCAGAATCTAAATGGGAAATATTGTGTCACTTCTCGCACATTAGTAGGGTGGTATACTACGGGATGGGCAGGCTGCAACACAGACCACAAGCGCCTACGGTAGCTCCTGTTTCATGAGTACAAAATAGAAACGGCCGTAAGAAGGGTTGGTCCCCAGCGCTTTCACATTTCCAAGTTCCACTAAACAAAGTGTTGAGCAATACTCCTTCTTCAAAGAGGAAGCAGAGGTAAAGTTTTCACGAGACAAATGGTAGTCATTTCAATTTTCAATGTTGGTTACATCACTCCAAACTTTTCTCCAGCCACGAGAAAAAAAATATTTTGTTCTTTGTTTATCTCTCTGTCTGTCTTTCTCTCTATTTTCGTTCCCTCTTTCTCTTTTTCTATCTCTCTCTTTCCCTTCTTCTACATTCTCTCTCTTTTCCTTTCTCTTTCTCTCTCTCTTTTACGGATGATAGCAAACAGTCTGAGAGTTGGCTCAGGTACTCGTCTACGGATTGAGTTCCAATATTTTGGTTCATAATACATTTCAGATTATTGATAAAATCTCGAGAACGATACATCGTGCACTAGTAGTCTAGTGGTTAACGCGCTAGTCTGGTAATCCAGGAGCGTAGGGATCCGTTGGTTCGAATCTCACCCATTGCATGAATTTTTTCTCGTTAATTTGAGTTTGTGACCACAGAATAATAAGACAATGAGGGTTAGGTGGTAGAAAATGCTTTGAGCATTAACCTCGCCTGGTGGTTACCTTCCACTAAAGAGGGTTATTTTTATAATTATTGTTGTTAGAAATTAAAAGTTTAACCTTGAAGTGGAACAAATTTCACCTAGAACGACTCTGAAATAGACCTTGCATTGAAATGACCTTGAAATAGAACAACCTTGAACAATAATGACCTTGAAATGGAAGGACTTTGACCTATAAAGACTTAATAACTGAAATGAAACGAACTTGCCCTAAATGACCTTTAAGAGAACTTGACCTGAAGCAACCTTTAAATAAAACAACCTTGAACCTGAATGACCTTGAAATATAACGACCTTGAACTTTAATGACCTTAAAATAGAATGACCTTCAAATAGAACGACCCTAATTTTGAATGACTTTGAAATAAAACGACCTTGATATGGAATAACCTTGACCTTTAATGACCTTGGTGTAGAACGACCATTAATTTGAATGACCTTGACATGAAGTGAACTTGCCCTAGATTAACCTTGAAATAAAATGACCTTAAAATGTAATGACCTCGAACTTTAATGACCTTGAATTGGAAAGACCCTGACCATTAATGACCTTGAATGAAACGACCGTGAACTAATATGACTTTGACGATCGTGAACTAATATGACTTTGAATTTGAACTACTTTGATATGAAATGACTTTTTTTTTGTTGAGGTTTTTGTTACATTTAGTCACATTCTTTATTTTTCGATTGTGCAATTTTATTACAATTATGGAAAGAGAGTGTTATTCTCAACAGTTTATTCATTTAGTCCTGTTACTTTTATTTAGTAGGGTTACGGCTGGAAAAACATACTAGCTCCTTACTCTTGATTCGTGAGTAATGATGGCCCGCGCTTTCTTTGGTTTTATATTTTTACATAGGTTCTCAGAACAAAATGGACACCCATTTAATATGGCCTCATTACCCAAAATCGGATCAGGATCCAAAGGTTGAAATATTAATTGTATTTTCACAAATTATTATCTAATGATATCAAGCGTTTGACAATTGGACATATACTGCAAAAGATTGTAAGTCTTTTGTGAGAACCAACCATCATGATACGAGATACTTGTGAAAAATTCTACCGAACATCACCGAATGAACTATGGATCCTATTTTTTAAAAGTAATTGGTTATAGCAAAATACTATAAAATTATTTACATTTTCAATGTCTAGCAGGTATTGTGAACTCAATCCATAATTGAAACTTTTTTATAGACGAACTGTATAGGTTACCCGTTAAAGAGTTAAACAGTTAGCGGGACTAAATACTTTTAAAAGGTCAACGGGACCCAATCCGTTGACTCTTTATCCCACTCATTTTAAACTCGAGACTTTCAAGAAGACGACGAAAGCAACTTTCAAAACGGAATGAATTCTACCAGTCTACCCTAATTCCCTAATCCTCATTAACTGAACTTTTCCTAATTCTCATTACCTGAACTTTGTGCCTAATCCTCATTATCTTCAGAGAAGCCCCTGGATGTAATGTATTCACATACTTGTGCCATAGGTGCAAGCTGTCTTGAATGTTAAACTTATAATACCTGGTATTAGCTTGCGTAGATATGGGTAAGTTACAAGTAAAGTTCAGTCTTCTCATTTTAGAGTTGAATTTCGACCCTTCTGCGAGAAAAGTCATTACTGTTTACTTTTTCTGGATAGTTCACGTAAAAAATATAAAGAGCTAGATATTAATTTATGTTATTATGTCATAATTATTAGTTGGTAGCATCTATATCACGAGAACTACTGCTAATAGAGTTGAACGCATCATAATATCTCCAACCAACCATCATTTTCCAATATCAATATTGTAATGCAGCCACTGGTCTTTGCCCACTCTAGAACTACCTCAACTATCCTCAGAAATCTAGAGTAGGCCCCACCATCCAAAGTATAGAGCGGAAAAAATTCTGACCTAACCAAGGTTCGAACCCGGGTCACCTGGAGTGCAAGCCAAACGTGCTACCGCTAGACTAAGTTGACTTATAAATAAATTGAGGTTAAGAGAGTAAGATCCGTGTCAAGTTTTTCATCACAAAATTGTCAGCGAAAGTTCAAATTTCAATTCCTAGTTTATGCGACAGCAAAAATAAAACGAAAGTATATCAACATTAAGCCGCCTTCCTAGACAGCATATTTTGCCGTCGACTTATCTAAACAATTTCCCATCAGTAAACAAGCTACTGTTTGATCTGTCACGAGTTTTCCCATAACATGCAATATTTATTCCCACAGCACAATATCCCTGTCTATTTTGTAGAAAATCCCACGCCTATGTTTTTTCCCCCACATGCAAGAGTGCAATCATGTGAGAAATGATTTTGTCAAGTGAAATAGAACATTGAGAACATGTTGAAGTGAAAGATAAGCCATGCCTCATCATGTAGTGCTTGACAGAGAGACGGTCTGTGCTCTGAAGAGAAACAGCATTTTTGTTGCCATTTTTTTTCACTAATTTCTAATATTAGAAATCGAAAATATTGTGTGTGTTTTTGTAAAAAAAAAAAATATTTTTTCATATTTCTGGACGTTTCATAACCTCCTGAGCAACTTTATGTGTAGGAATTTTTATATTTGATGTATCTTTGTTTCGGTAAAGCCAGCCGCCGTGGAGTAACGTTCGTGACTACTACCCGTAGTCTAGAGTCTAGATATCCTGAGTTCGATTCCCGGTCGGGGTAGAATTTTCGAACAGAAATTTCCAGTGAATAAGGTGGTAATCCAGGTAGCCAAGAGATAAGTCGGGGCAGGACAAGTTATCCTCCCATTGGGATCCACTGCTGGAGTAATAGGACTTACTAGTCCTAATTGGGCATTATAAATAAGGCAATATTATTACTATCCATTCACTGGTACTTCTCAAGTAAACAACACTCACGTCTCGAAACAAATAAAAGTGAACGAAGTGTCACTCTGTCATTATTCGAGTTTTTTAATATCTAGCGTCGAAATTGGGGTTACTAGAGCAAACTGACTGTTTGAACAGATTCAGTACCCTCAACTTTTTTTATATTTGAAATTCAAGAGTCAAATCATTTTAAATTTAGATATTTTTCTTCTTGAGTGTTCAGAAGTAAAAAAAAAAATACGTTCCTCTTACAGAGAAAGTAAATAATCTCAAATCTAGAGGAGCCGTGTCATAACACACTACCGATTAAAAAGTAGATACAAAAAAGCTCCTTGGGGCAAGAATATTATAAGACCTCTCTTGAAATAAATGTTCATTTTAAAAAAAGGCTCTAGTTTTATAATTTGAAACACTTGTGTAGGCCAATAACTAAAATCATGAAACATCCTGTTCAAACTAACCTCCAAAGTTCCGGATAGGAGTTTCAAATTTTACGATGTGTAGCAGGTTGAAAAGTGCAGAAATTTTCAGGCACTATTCCGTGAAACAGTTCATCTTACCTGCACGAAGCCTGGACTAAAAAACAAAAAAACAGCCATTATAAATGAGTGGACCGCTGAAAAATTCTCATAAATTGTGAGCAGACGGTGAAAAACTTCTTTTCTTCCAACTTTATATTAAAATTTAACGCTTTTTATTACTACCGAAAAAATAAATAAAGTATGCAATGTGCTACACTTTTCATATCGGTAAGTTTGTTTGGATCATCCACAAGGGTTGGGTGGAAAAGATTGAAATAGGCAATAACCCCGCCTTTAGTTAGGACATCTGTATATATTTTATCTTTGTTGTATAATTTTGTTTATATTTTTCTTGTTGTCAATTTTTTATTATAATTTTTATCATTATTTGTTTGTGCATACAAAATATGATCTGTTCATAAAGAATTTAATAATAATAAGACAAGAGATTTCTTGTGGGACTTCGATTTTTCTTTTTATTAGGTATCATTATTACCGGGACTATACTGTGATTTATTAGCTAAAGATATGTAATAGCCTTAGTTCACTCTGATCCTTAGGTTAAATGACAAAGAAAGTCCGAAATATAAACATCAGAACTAAGTAAAGAAAGTCAGACCCTTCTGCATCGAAAGTAGTAAGGTTACAAGCGTAGTTTTTTGAGGAATTTAAAGAAGAAAAAATAAATTTGCCTAAGACTCGATTAAACAGAACATCAGTCTGTACTTTAGATGGCGACCTTCGCGTCGCATGAAAAAGCAGAAAGTTTGTATTAATAACGAGGCGACCTTTGCATTCCATGAGCAGAACATCTGTGCAAGGCGACCTTTGCATCGCATGAGAAAGCAGAAAGTTTGTATTAATAACGAGGCGACCTTTGCATTCCATGAACAGAACATCTGAGCAAGGCGACCTTTGCATTCCATGAACAGAACATCTGAGCAAGGCGACCTTTGCATCGCATGAGAAAGAAGGACATCTGTATTTGAGAAGATAAGCGCTGACATTTTCGATGTGACTGCATCTTAGAGCTGCCACTTGGTACACAATACACTATTACACTGACACTATGAGATATTCTCTCCCTCTCTCTTTCTCTCATTTTAAATATATATTATGTCTTATGTATCTACTTTCTCTATGGCTTTCGATTTATCTTATACTACTCTCTCTCTCTCCCCATCAACTCTCTCCCTCTCTCTCTCTTTTTCTCTTTTGATTCCTCTCTAAGACTTTATCTATCTCTCTCTCTTTATCTAGGTTAGTCTCTCTCTTTTTTTTTCTCTCTCTCTATCTCTATCTATATCTTTTTGATTCCACTGTAACTCTAACACTTTCTTTCTTTTATTTAGGTTCCAATACAGGTATCTTTTTTTTCATTTAATTTCTATTAAATTTGCTCTCTCTCTATTTTATATATTATTTTATATTAGCTTAGGAGATGTTGTATTTCTAAATTTAAAAATGTTATAGATGATAATAAATCAAATCTCTTTCCTCTCTATCCTAGACGCAGTAGAGTGAGACGCGTTGAGGGTGTTCCTGTCCCATTAGACCAACAGTAAGTGTAGGCCTAATTATGAAACAGGATTAAATATCTAGGATTTGTTAATATGAGCCATTAGCCCATTATCAATTAACAGCTGACATAAATGCGCTGTGATTGGTTGAAATTCCCTCTAGAGGTCGTGTTTAGGGCAAACAGGATTAGATTTCATAATTTGATTAGATCCTATTAGGATTTGATTAGGATTAGATCCTATTTCATAATTTGGATCTGACGGCCGAATTATGTAACAGAATTCAATATCCAGGATATGTTACTCCAACTAACAGCTGATATATGTATATGTGCTGTGATTGGTTGAAATTCCCACCAGAAGGCGTGTTTAGGGTAAATCAGGATTAATCCTGTCTTGGTTTAGATTAATCAAATCCTGTCTCATAATTCGGCTCAAAGACTCCTGAAGTTCAGCATTTTCAGATTGGGATATGATGACGTCACCGACATGATATATTACGGTGTCTCTCCAACGTCTTCAGGACGTTGACTTGGAGAGACTTCAAGGAGCCAGGATCCCCTCCTCTGAGTCTCCTGACGGGCCACAACTTGTACATTAATTTAAATAAAACTTGCGCCGAAAAAGTTTTCCATGGCGCTATCTTTCATAATTAGCGAAATCTCAACTTTTCCACTGAGTGTGTTCTGCGTGTCAGGAAAATTTTAATTAATTGAATCATGGAGTGCTTTTGCGTCTTACTTTGATGAGGCTTAACGTGCTTGGCGTGAGTGTTAGTACCTAAGTACGTGAGAAAGTGATTTTTTTTTGTGTCTTTTTAGAAGTGAAATATGAGTATGGGTTCATAAAAATGAGGAAATTTCTTTCGTGTATAGTTGTATACTCAGGTAAGAAGGTACTTACATATTTAGGGCGGAACTCATACGTCTGTGGAGATGAGTCTCGATTTGCGTATTGTCTTAGATGAAGATAACCCATGCTAAGTCATGATTTAATATCTCGATTTTGTGTCTTAATTTCGAAATAAATTTCATGTACCTCTACAAGAGTATCTTACTATTGAAAGGTCTTGAGATTATGTAAAAAAAACACTGCCAATTATGGACACAATACTTCCTCATGATTGTTTCACATTTTCAATACCTGCCAATTTTGAGATTTTATACAAAATTACTTGTATCTCCAAAACCACTTAACCGATTTTCTTCGAATTTATTTTGTATGGTAGAAAATCGTTTTTTCTACATTCTAGATTCCACAAAAAATTCTGTATCGGCAAGTCGTGGTCCTTATTTTTTGACTTTTTTGTCCAAAATTTCGGATTTTCTTAAATATCAGAGTCTAATTATAATGAATTAAAAAATAAATATCAATAGCCTATGTAAAACAATAATATGCATATACATACAAAATTTCATAAAAATCGGGTGTACCGTTCACGAGATATAAGCGTTTAAGTAAAAAGTTAGTGGTCAGGCGCATGGTCTCTTTCACCCAGAACCGCTAGTACGAATTCAATGAATTTAAAATGGGACCATCTACAGAATGTCTTCTAGTTATGTGCAACATTTCATCAGAATCCGTTGAGTAGTTTCCGAGATTTGCGCGTTACAAGGAATCGTTTTAACAGACCGACGGACCGACAGACGGACACAAAACCAAATTTGCTCAGGAGGTTATGAAACGTCCAGAAATATGAAAAAAAATTGAAATCGGAGCAAAAAAATATTTTTTTTTTACAAAAATGAACACAATACTTCCAATTTCTAATATTAGAAATTTCTCGGAAGTAAAACATGTCTTAAGAATTCTTTTGTTGTAATAAGTGTCAGTAAGAAGAAAAACAACCAACTCTTGCATAGAATATAATAATTATACAATATACATGTACAAGTACATAATTAATATGCATGGTATACGTAGTTACATATACTTAGGGTACATACAAAATTATATAAATAAACAACTTTTACAAAATTATCTTGCTGCTGCACCCTGGTTGGGTATGTAAAAATATTCAACTTAAATTTAATAACTCATAAACCTAATATACTACCCTTACCACCTTATTTTCCTTTCTATGCTCATTACTACACCTACTTTCAGGGAGGCAGATACCTCTACTTCCAACTTTTCCTGTTTTTTTTTTTCTTCTCTGTATTTTCCTTCTCTTCTTCTTCCTCTTTTTCCTATTATTCTTTCTCTTCATCTTTCTTTTCTTCCTCCTCTTTCCCCTATTATTATTTTTCTTCCTCTTTCTCTTATTATTCTTTTTCTTCCTCTTACTCTTTCTCTTCTTTCTTCTCCTCACTTCTCCAGGTTCTTATTGCTGCTTCTGTTACTACTTCTCCTTTTTCTTTTCTTCCTCTCATCATATTTCTTATTTTTCTCCTCCTTCCTCTTTTTTTCTCCTTATCTTACTTATTTTATTCTTCTTCCCCTCCTTCTTCTTCTCGTGGTGATCGGTATTTTTCTAGTGTATTTTTCTAGATCCACACAAGTGTCATCTTTCATAGTTCACTGCGAATTGTACCCAAAATTCGTAAGTCAAACTTATATGAACATTTAAAAATTAATTGTTGAACATTTCTAACTAGCAACAGCCATTGTTAAAATTTAAAATTTTAAAATCAGCTTTGTTTAGAAACTGATAATCAGTAGAGAATCAGAGATAAATACCTTTAGATAAGGAAATAATACTGATTACAGTTAATTAACAGCTGATAAGCCCACTTTACTTTTTCTAACACTTCTGAACTCAATACCTAGAGAGCAGCACTTTTTGGTGGATTGGTTCAACCGTTTTCCAATTTATTTGGAACCGGTAGCTACCGCTGGAACATCAAACTTTCCAGTGTACTCAACTTTCCAATAAGTTCTCAGTACGGCCGCTAGATTACTTTACATAGAAAAGATAAAAGGAGAACTGATAACAACTGGAGCAAGGTCAACCAATCATTCTGACGTCATCAAAGTTAAGCTTTATCACCGCATCAGCTCCCGAGTAGTTCCGAAGATCGAACGGAGAGGTACCGAGATCACTAGCCGTTTACTCGTACCAAGTCACGATGTCACGCAGCTGTAAAACTTGCGCGGAGGATCTTCCGGCGGGAGGCGAACACTTGCTGTGCGGCTACTGTGGGGAAGGTCATCACTGGATATGCGGAGATGTCAAGGAGTCTTCCTGGCGGTCCATGTCCAATCCGACCAAGGCAAATTGGAAATGTCCAGACTGCAGGGCCCCTAAGAGGCCTGTGGGAAATCTGGGCCGCCTGGATTCTACCTCTCCATCAGCCTTGGCCAGTGGTGACAAGCCGGATGAAACGGTCACGATGGCCAACATTCAAAAGATGCTGGTTAAGATGTTCAGTGACTTGAGAGGAAGCATGGAGAACAGGTTTCAAGAAATTGAAAAAAGCTTGGAGCTCAACGGAGGGATAATAGAAGACCTACAAAAATCATTCAAAGAGACTCAAAAAAAGATAATAGTGATGGAGAAAGCACAGGAAAAACTGGAAAATCAAAATCAAGAGTTGGAGAAAAAAGTGAAAAATCTAGAAAATTTTGTCCAGGAGATGGTTCAGGAGGAAAACAAGTGTAAGATTGAAATATCGGGTGTACCACAATACATAGACTACAAAGCATTCACGGCACGAGTTTTCGAGAAGATTGAGGTAAATAACTTCGTGAGGGAACAGGAGTACAACGTAGAGAAGACGATTGTAAAGAAAAAGGACAGTGAACCCCAAGTTAAGTCATTGTTGGTAAAAGGAAAAAGGAAGCTAAAGCATTAAGAAAAGACAAGAATTATTCCTACATCTGGGTTAGAAATGGAAAAATATTTATAAAAAAAACTGAAGGGGAAAATGCCATCCACTTGAGAACTTTGGATGATTTGGCCAAGCTATAAATTAGATAAAGCTTTTAATATAATAATTACATACATGATTATGCACCTTTTTTCATAATTTATTTATTTGAAAATTATCAATAAAATATTTCTAATTGAAAAGCATAAAAAATATAGGTAATATATAGCAATCAGAAATTTGATTTTCTTACAATTTTTATTCTTGTCAATATAGCAAGAAGTTTGAATAACCATTAGGATTTAATGAACTATGAATTAGAGCAGATATTATTATGTACATGTTATTATATTTACAGAGGTAAATTTTACAGAAGAGAGAGCAATAGTATATTAAATTGAACAAACATATGAAAATATTTATTCATAAGGACAATTTAAATATTTTTTACGCAGAATTTTCTATTAATCATGCACATTGTAGGTATATAGTTTGGGAGCAATACCTAGGGTATTATTTGTCATCACAATTTTTTTTGTTTGTATATTAAATTTGGATATAAAAAATGAAGAGAAGAACCGTCACCTCAGAAGTTGCTAGGTAGCTTATAGGTGATGTATTATGTATATCAAAATTTATGTAAAAATAAAGTAAAACAAATTCAAATTCAAATTAAAAAAAAAATTCTGTATTGAGATGGAAGAACTAGATCTTCTTATTTTTCTTCCATATCTTTTCATTCTCTTCATTCATTTCCTTCTCATTTTCTACTTCTCTTTAGTCTTCTTCTTTTCCTCTTCATTACTTTTTACATTTCTCTCTTTTCCTCACTTTCATTATGTTTTCTTTCGTGTTTACATTCGTTCGCTTCCTCTTATAATTTTTTTTTCTTATTCTTTATCATTACGTATGTAGGTATATCTAATTTATTTTATCTATAATTTTATATATTTTAATTTTATATTATTTAGTTTATAACACTACCCAAAAAATTATTTTAAATCTTAATCATTTTTATTAATTTTGGATCTTCTTTTATATGGGGTTCGGGGGGAAATAAGGCTTTAAACGTCGCCCCTTGGTTCACTACATATTCTTTTAAGTCCTTTTTATTTCATGTCCTGTGTTGAAGTTGTATTATGTAGTTTGCCAGTAAAGTATTAAATAATAATAATATTAGATGACTAGATTCTCCTTAAAGAAGCTCTTCCACCCAACTATGAGCTCTTTCTTCCTCTCATTCACTTCTACTCTTTTTCTGTCCTCACCTCCATATTCTCATCCTTCACTTCCATTACTTTCTCTTTCCCTCTCTCTCTTATTCTCTCCTCCCTCTCTGTCTCTCTTATTCTCTCCCCCCTCTCTCTCTCTCTCTCCTCCTATTTTGCATAATTTTTCACAAAATGTGAATGTTGACTAAGCAAGATTTCTGCTTACCTAGGTTGTAACATGGAAACTCGTCCCTTTTCCTATCCCATGTGGAGTCGATACATCATATGCCCTTTCCTTACCACACCTTCGCTATCTCCGTACAAAACCCTTTCACTTCCATGTTGATCAATGAGTTCTTTTCATCGTTGAAATCAATAGCTCGAAAGGAACAGGAAAAGCATAAAATGCTGCATTAACCTTAATCAGTATGATCATGCTGATCGATTAGGCGGTGGACTTGTAATCTAGAGGGCGGTCAAGATTTCAGTGTAGATTTAATAAAGGAGTTTAAGTAGTTGTGACATCACGAAAGTGATTAACACAAATACGAAAAAAAAATTGCCAAATTAAAAGCAACATTCGTTTGCCTTTATAAAAGCTCATGTCTGTGATATTTATCATTAAATGTCTCTTCGCTTGAAGAGTTTATTATTTTTATTTATTAGAAATTCTGTTAAAGGTAGAGAGAGAAATGAGTTATTATATTTGAAAGCAAGATAAAAAGCACTTGAAATTGTGGGGGAAAAAATGAAACTTGAAAATGTTCATATTCAAGCACAATAATGAAAATGGACATTTCAGATATTCGAATAATATTCACGCAGCTTTTCATGCTCCCATTTCCAGGCAAATTTTGTCACACGTAGGTATTTTACAAGCACAATTATTTTCGGAATACGGGGGCACTCTTTTAGAAGCCTATTTTCCGACATAAATAATTTATATCATTCAGAAATTTCCACATTTATTGCTATTGAAGGTGTGGGTAGCTGGTCTGTTTTCGGAAGAGAATGCATTATCAAAAGCACAAGGTAAATCAAAATATTATTTTTTACTATTCAACGTGCAATTTTCTATGGATTAACCTAAAGTTCATAATATTTAGGGATTAGGTTAGACAACTTTTAATATAGCCTCTTTGTTCACTAGGTACTTATTGATTTTTCTGTTGGCTGATAAAGTGTTTTTCTTTATCGACCTCAGTAGCTTGATGGATTAGGCAGCGAACTTGTAATTGGAGGTCGGTAGTTCAAGTCCCGGATTCAGCGTAGATTTATTAAAGTAAGTTTGAGTAGTTGTCATAACAAGATTATGATTAACAAAAATATGATAACTTTATCTTTTTTTTAAATACTTGTTAAAATTTTTAAAATATTTTACAACAAAGCCAGACCGTCCTCGAGTTGGATTTTTAACCAATCACAGCGCACTGGAGTTCTAAAAAAATCACCAAAACAAATGTTTTTTTTTTTTTTTTTTTTTTTTAATGTGTAATGCTTAGGTTGTGAAGAAGAGACTGCCAGAGGCAATAACTTCGCCGACTTCCGTGGCTCAGTGGTCGCTAACCCTGAGGTTGCGGGTTCAAATCCCGGCCGGAGCGGAAAAGGTAAAGTAATGTGAAAGCGATTCCGGTAACTATCTTTTAAATTTTTATAAAATAAAATAATAAAAGGCAATAACTCCGCCCTTTAGTTAGGATATTTGTATTACTTTATTTTTCTTGTTTATGGTCAAAAGCTTTCTGTGGACCTGACATCTAAAGTCGCTTTAGAACGTTCATAATTGAGACTTAGGGCGGAATTAATAGACAACATCAATAACTTAAGTCGTTGGTAAGTGTCGATTTTCCCTATCTCTCACAGTACGCAATCCGTGACTTAGCGCCACAGAGGTATTACAAAAACGTCTATTAATTCCGTCCTTAAATTTAAAAGTGGACTCATCAATCACCCTGTATATTCCACCCTTGTGCAATGTGCATGTTATGGGTTAATAAATTAATACATCTTCACATAATTAATTAACGAAATTCTTCATAGTACCCAGAAAGGTACACAATACAGGGTGTTTCAAAGAAAATCTGTTTAAAAACTATAGTATACTACACATGAAAATGGAAAAACAACCTAACACTGAAAATGTTTACTACCATTCTATCTTTGGTTAATTAGACTTTGCTGTTTTCTTTTCTCTCGGAATGATCTGGCTTGGTAGCACAGTAGAATCTCGCCAACTCGAGATCCCATTAGTTCCAAAATCCCGTTAAATCGAAAGAATTCTACGGCGCTTGTTGAACTTCACTCCTGAAATCCTAAAACTCGAAACATAATATATCTTCTGTCCAACCTCAGTTCTCAGCTTGATCGATAAGGCAGTGGACTAGTAACCTGGAGGTCGGTGGTTCAAGTACCGGTTTCAGCGTAGAATTAATAAATCTAGTTTGAGTAGTTGTGATATCACGAAAGTGATGAACACAAATATATTAACTTTTAAAAATAACTTTTTTATATCTTCTGTCCCTTGAATTTCGAGTTAGGAGGACTCTACAATACATAGATTCTATTTTCCCTCAATTTCAATACACCCTGAATAAGGAGAGCATTTTCGACCAACGGTAGATATCTAGAGTATTATAATTGAAATTTTCCACAGAAAATTGTGCACGGTCAAATTTAAATTTTAATTTAAAATGGTTTATTTTCTTGACTTTTTTTCAAAACGTAGGTATCTACCATTTGTGTGAGTACATACCTCTCTAAGGGACAAGATACAAGGGAAAGAGAGAGAGAGAGAGGGCAGAAATAAAAAAAACAGAAAATTGAAAGACAGAAACACAGAAAAGAAAAACAGAAATTGGCAATTATTATATCGCCTTATTCTGTCTGGTTAGGCTCATGGGTCACTATTATTCCAGCAGTAATCGCAAGACGAATAATTATTATGTGGCAAATGTCTAAATGGGAGGACCAATTGTAATGACCCGGCTGTGTTTCGAACCCTAAACCTCTGGATTACTAGACATGCGTCTTGACCACTGAGCTAAAGAGACAAATTTTTGTCCCGTCAAGACACTTTCAGTGTACTTTGTTTGGTAAATATTTACTCCAACATGTTCAACCATGGAAAAATAATGAAAAAATAGTTTGTTATAATTGTGATTTCCTATGTGTTAAATCTAACAAAGATGGCCAATTTTATGGAGACAGGTTAGAGGCATTACTAGGTCCGAATTATGAAACAGGAACTAACTAATCCTATACAATCCAGATTTCTGAAACCCTACAGAGCAGATAATTGGTAAAAAAACACAAAAGTTGGTTTTCACTCTTATTCCTACTGTTGATATTCCAGTTAAAAATAATGATGCCACCTCATATTTGTGTTACACACTGGTTTTGTAATCTGATAATTTGCAGAAATCCAGGTTTGTGGTGATAAATACATTATTGAATATTCGGTATTTTGTACCTAGAGGTAGTACAGGTGAAGAAGTAATTTGTAAACAAATTTTTTTGTCAACTCTGTGGGTGTCAAAAATATTTAAAAAAAATCCTGTCTCCGCAATATTTAGCGACTTTGATAGAAGTGTTCACTGTGGACGAGTGGTGTAGCAAAAAAAATTTGCTGGGTTCGATCCCCAGCAATTTTTTTTATATGTTTTTACGTGGATGCGCTATGTCCGGGGTCCTTAGTGGACAGGACGTACGTTATCAGCACAAAAAATAAATCAAGGAAAATGCAGCTCGCTCCTTTTCTCCTCATTGGGGAAGCAAAGCTCTCGAAAGGTCCCTCCTCATTGCTCGCTACTTACTTACTGTTCTACTTTATGGCAAATAATTAACTTACACCTCCCTCCACTTTTCTCAAGCCTCCTTGAACCCCCAAGTTAAGCCTACCGCCTCTCTTTCAACCCCCAAGTTAAGCCGACCCCCTCTCTTTTGCCCCCTAACCTTCATCTTTCCCTAATTTGAGACGCCACCACTCCTAATTTTCGCCTCCCATTAAGTTATGCTTTAGCCTGCTTAATGATATCATTTCGAGATTTCAGCTCCTTTCTTGGCTTTTTTATGAGGACTCCTCCGCCTTGTTGAACTCCGTGCCCATGAAATAGAAGCAACTGTAGAGCGAGGTTGGAGTCTGTGTTAAAACTAAAGATCCCTAGTGTGTGAGTGTCCCTCTTGGGAAACAGTGGGTTTTTTTTTTAATCTGAATTAAACGTCGCTTTGAACTGCATGGTCATATCACGATGGGGGTTTTAACCTCCATTTAATCTCCCTTGTATCCATGTTTTTAGTTCAAAAATGAAGGGCCCATCCTCCATTGGGCCCTTCAGGATTCTCTTATATCCAGGATTCTCTTATATCTAGGTTTCTCTTATATTCAGGATTCTCTTATATCTAGGATTCTCTTATATCTAGGATTCTCTTATATCCAGGATTCTCTTATATCCAGGATTCTCTTATATCCAGGATTCTCTTATATCTAGGATTCTCTTATATCCAGGAATATCTTTTATCCGGAATTCTCTTATATCCAGGATTCTCTCATATTCAGAATTCTCTTATATCCAGGATTCTCTTATATCCAGAATTCTCTTATATCCATAATTCTCTTATATCCAGGATTCTCTTATATCCAGGTTCGACTGCATTTTTGGAGGTAGCGTTCCAATATCTGTTGAAAATTCAGCCTGCGTTAGAAAATGAAAACAATAAACATACAGGTTCAGTATGCTTATTGTCTTCATACAATTCATTAAACAATCCAATAGGTCTCATAACAAAGAAGTGTTGGATGAATGAAAAATGAAGAATACAATGGTTAGGTATATAGGCAATGAAAAAAAAGACCGTATTGAATTTTGTAGAGGAGGCCAATAATATCTAATAATAAAAAATATACACATAAAATATAAATCTAATAATGTTTTTTTATATATTCAATTGGTTTATATTCAATTGTAAATCTGGCCTATTACTATAATAATAATAGATACTCGGCCAATATATTTTTTTATTGGCTACTTGGCAACATAGCCTACCTTTGTCTTTTATTAGTCGTGCGACATTCTCACGCCCTTTACAAAGGGGAGGAGGTTAGAGAGAGGAGGAGAATGATGAGAAGGTGAATAGAAAAAGAGAAAGAAAATTAAAACGCTAATGGATATCATGAAAGGAGGGAGAAAAATATAAAGTATACAGGGTTGCCATTAATATTTTTTATGTTTCTACATAAAAAATATGCGGGGTTCTTTAAAGGATAAAAAAACGCTTGCATACGAGTCTGCAACCATTGGGACATTTTCATGTTTTTATAATTTAATATTTCGTTACATAATTTCGTTACATAATTTCGTCACATAATTTCGTTACATAATTTCGTCACATAATTTCGTTACATAATTTCGTCACATAATTTCGTTACATAATTTTGGTTATGTGCCAGAGCAAAGACATGAAAATGTCAAAATATTTCGTTACATAATTTCGTTACATAATTTCGTCACATAATTTCGTTACATAATTTCGTTACATAATTTCGTTACATAATTTTGGTTATGTGCCAGAGCAAAGACATGAAAATGTCAAAACTGTTGAACTTCGAAAGAAAGCTCTTGATTTGAATTATTATTATTATTATTTATTGACAATAAGTGTGACATCAATGGTTGGAATAGTCTGTCATTAAAACAACAATAGCAAAATGTATAAATATAAATATTACCGTGACATAAATAAGTAGTCACCGTGGCCGGGTGAGTTAGCGCGCTAGGCATAGCACGCATGGTGACCTGGGTTCGATCCCCAGCGGTGTAGGAATTTTTCTGCTCTGTACTTGGATGTTCGGGGTCCACTCATACCTCGTGAGGAAAAATGAGTAGCTGCTTTGATGTGAAGCAGCGACCAGTGGCAGAATCATAGGTAAAAAAATAATACAAGATATTATAAATTAAAGTGGTAAAGTCCTGTGATTCTGCGCTACCCACAAAATTGTGACATAATAACACAAAGAAAAAGCATTATATTATAAATATTGGTGCCTACTACACTTTCACTACGACATAATATCTTGTAGAAATTCATCTATGCTGTAGAATGCTTTATTTGTTGTGTGTTCTTTCAAAAGGTAAGTAAACGCAGATAAATTAATTTATTTTAAACCTCCAGGTAATGAACTCATCAGCCCCTGTGTTTGGAGCAATGTGTGTGTGTAATTATGTATGTTTAAAACGCTATAACTCGAGAAACAGAAGTTGGATTGATTTGGTTATATGACCTGGTTGTTGGGTTTCTAGTTGAATCTCCGTAACCTCGCGAGATAATTTTAGACTTTCCATACCTAGCACGAAGAAATTTCTCGGTGAAATTAATATTTTTATACTGTGTTTTCATCAGTAGAAGTAGAACAGAGAAATGGTTACCACACTGTATACATCCGGTAAATAGGAAGAGAATGATTAGTAATAAAAGAGCAGGAATTTCCACAGGAACAATGTTCGTTCAGGTCTTTGGTTGTCATGGTGGTTTTCGCGGCGCCGTTAGTGGTAGATACTGTATTGGTTCTGCTTTCTTTTATACATAGTAACATACATATACACAGTAATAGTTCGAATCATGAAACAGTTACTCTTATCCAAAACAGGATTAGTCTGATTCTGTTTTACCCTTAACGCGCCCTCTAGTGGGAAATTAAACTAATCACAGCCCATTTATATCAGCTGTTAAGTGATAGTGGCTTGGAATAACAAATCCTAGATATCCTATTTTACCCTTCGTGCTGATAGTTATCATATTCGTGTTAATCACTTTCGTGATAGCACAACTATTATTTTTTACTATTATTTTTTTTACTTTACTATTATTTTTTTTTCTTCTTATTTTTTCTAAACTTGGGACGTGAACTACCGACCTCCAGTCACACTTTTTCCTATTCAATACATAAATACGAAAAAGTATGACTCCGCAAAATACCAAAAAAAATAAGAGAAAAATGACATCTAAATTTTACGTGCTTGGAGGCATTTTTTTCTCGCGATGAAAAAAAAGGCAAAAAACCAAAAAAAATCCATTGCCTTAGCAAATGAAGCGGATGTTATTTGGAAATTTGGCAGAGACTTTCACTTTAGCGCTTCGAGATTGTATCTATTGCTAGGCAGTAAATTACGGTGGCATCCCACCTCCTCTGCCTCACTCTGCTTCTTGATGACACCCTCCACTCTCTCATAACCTCCGTGGTGATCATCAGGCTTTAAACTTTTTCATTTGGTGTTTGCACTTGGTAATTTAGAATCTTTTGTTAAATTGAAATATGTCATCTTGCCTTTCTGTGTTTGAGAACATGAATTTATGACACAGGTTATGTCTGATAAAAGAACATGAAATTAGATAGTTTCATGGATAAAATAATTGAACTTCTTGAAATGCAACTAGTTTTACCCTCCATTTGCTAGAAATCGTATCAGTTATCCACATTAACCTCACCCAGCCTGGGTAAAGCCGGAATTGCGAGCCTCACAATCTTCCACTTACCTATTTTACAAAATATTTTTGTCTTAATAAAAAAAATGCTTTCCCCTACAAACCACAGATTACAAGTCCACACTGTGAGAACAAAATTAGACTACAGAGGTTTGTTGAATTCTACTTAGATTCTAACCTCTATGAACCTCTCAAATAGCAAGCAGCTCAAATGACGTCGTACAAACCACACATGACCGACCGTTGGGTTCAAGATTTCTAGGAAACTTTTTAGTTTCGCCAGAAATGAAGTTGACGCGAAAAGTTTGGGTTTAGTTGGGGATGAAATATTCCGACCACATCCTCAGCAAACAGTTTGGAGTTGAACTATTTTTCTGTTCTAAACTTTCGCCCTCAACAACATCAACACCAGTATTATATGCATTACTAATATCATCAACACCATCACTACATTAATTACTAATATCATCAACACCATCTTTACATTCATTATCAATATCACAACACCATCATTATATGTATTCATTACAATATCATGAACACCGCGACATTACATTCATTACCAATATTATCAACACCATCATTACATTCATTACTAATATCATCAACACAATCATTCGCATCATCATCATTGTATTCATCGTCTACAATCTCTATATTATTATGAAGGGTAGTTTGGATGAGATTGGCATGAAAAATAACGCCGCATTTTAGGTAAATCATTTTTATCTATTTTTTCCAACTCTTGTTTATATTTTCTTCAAAATTATAGTTCCTTCTAACCATCATTTGAATAATATCATAATGTAATAATTATAATATCGTCACTAAAATATAGTCATGAAACAAAATAAAGTTCTTCCTCACAGTTGAGGTTGATTGGTTCTGGCGCATCCACTTCCACATTCTATATCTTCATGATCTTCCTGTGGCCAACCCTGTTAAGAGCACCAATGATTTGTCTTATTGTGTTTTACCCTGACAAATCTAGTACCCTATCCGTTTAACGGCCCCCAGCGAGACGATCAGTATTACCATTACCTATAATACCTATTATAAATTATAATAAAGAATGTTTAACAAGAAAGTTTAAAAGGTAATTTTCGGCTAAAATAATCTTTCTATTGATCGTTCTTAATGTTATATTTTAATTTTTATTTTTCCAGATTGATGAAGAGGGTTGCATATTAATCACTGCTGTAATAAAACCGCCTCCCTTTTTTATACACTCTTGTAACCTCATATTTTTCTCGTCTATTTTACAAGATTTATAATGAAAGTTTACCGTGAAACTTTTCATATTTATGTGCTTTGCAACAGCCTGAGAGCTGGGTCTACCTGACTCAGTTTCCATTATGCAGACTCAGGACTTGTTTCTTTGGGTGACAGTTTTCCATGGAGGAAGAAGTAATATACAGGGTGGACCAAAAAAACGTTTACACCCGTTAATGGTAGATTACTGACGACATTTCCAGGCCGGATCTGCAATCCGTTTTTTCGGA
The DNA here is from genome assembly GCA_024516035.1 of Bactericera cockerelli. NCBI lineage: Eukaryota > Metazoa > Arthropoda > Insecta > Hemiptera > Triozidae > Bactericera > Bactericera cockerelli. The sequence goes on from JAMCCL010000026.1 coordinate 188,771, forward strand.
TTCGCCTTTATAACTGCACAAAGTGATTTTTTGCAACTTTCCGAAAAATTCCGACTTTGGCTTATTCTTCAGGTCAGTACTTTTTTCCTGTTTAAGATGAGTTGATTCTGAACAATTCTGCAGAAAGCCAACAAAATTTCGATGTTTCTAGCTACACTACTTTGTTTTTTACGGTTTGGTTTGTCATATTTTTTTACACCTGAACAGAAAAAAACACACGAAAAAACATTTTTACTAAATAAAACACTCGACATTTGTCCGAACAAATTTTGGCACAGACATGGGCAAGTTCGATAAAAGTTGGCGGCCGCCCCGAGGATGCAAAAAAATAATTTTACGATTTTTTATCACGTGATCATCTGGGAAAAATTATTAGATGTTTGCCAAAAACTCTTCAAAAATCCTAAGAGTTTTCTAGCTGTAGACTGTGTAAGGGCGTCTTGTATTGTTTACAAAATTGTTTACATTGCTTTTTTTGAATACCGCGGTCTCACATGCCTTCATCAGCCAGTTTAGGAAAATTCAAATGATAAATTTCGTGCTCCTCAAATTGTCAGTGGTGTTAGCTAGATGTGGTAGTGCTAAGAGTGTTAGTCGCATGAACGAGGTTCAATTCTCGACGGTCAACATTATTTTAATTATAAAAAAAATCTGATGGAATATTTTATTCATATCTGTATCTGACCTGTTGTAACACCAACAACTTATGGTTTTTTTTTTGGGGTAATACCTTCTGTAAATTGAGTTATATCAGACACTATTGGTATCACAAAACACATGATTATTATTCATGTAATCCGATGAGAGACTGCCTTGATTAGTGCAAGGATGGTTTTTCTTATGCTTCCCAACGAGAGAAAAAATAAACTAGCAAATTTTCCAATCGAAAATAGAGTTTATGAAATAAATCCAGGTAAATATGTAGGTTCTTCTATCATAAACAATACTAATTAAATAACAAATATTTACCGATTGCCAACTCTTAATAGAAGTCTTGAAAAAAAAAAACAAGATAATATTTTGTAAAATTAATAAACTTTTCAGTCTTTATTATGTTTTATACTATTTTGATATAAACAAAAAGGTATTTAAAAAACATTTTGTGTTAGTATGTTCAATGAGAAACGATTAGACGCGCACGATTAGCTCAGTGGTAAGCTAGTCCACCCGGTCCGAACGCCAGACCCAGCAAAAAAATCATGACTACAAAATAAAAAAGACTGTTGCCAAGACACAAATTTTTGAAACCAATGGTGACTTTAGTACCTTAGTTCTAACTCAGAACTGTCCCTCTACCTTCTTGCCTTTCTCTCTCTCCCTTCTCAATTCTCTCAGAGGAACTGTTGGAAGTGGCGTCCACCTTTCTCGATGCAAAGGTTGAACCTCTTCATCATCATGTTCCGTCGAATGTTGCGGAAGATTCCAGGTTTTTCTGTCAGGTCATCGAATGCCAACAGGATTCTTGCTACCAGATTTCGTAAACTATGTTTTTCACGTGATCCCAAATGTTCCTGTTGGCAACTCCATTATGCTAAATGCGTATCTGCTATTTCAGCATCCGAATGATAATAATGTAACTTGTACTAAAAAAACTCAAGAGGTTTAAAGATAATATTTCATAGAATGCAGAAAAATATGCTTGAAAACTATCATCGAGAAACAAACAATCATTCATTTGACTGGCCTTTAATTAATTCCAAGGAAAATAATTATCAGACATAAATAGCTAATTACTCTTTGAGTACAAGACTACCCTACACGGTCTACACTTTTAAGATTTTGAACATCATTTTTTGAGACTTACCTGGTTTGTTTACCCAGAAGATCACGTGATAAAAAATCGTAAAATTATTTTTTAGCATCCTTGGGTTGGCCGCCAACTTTTATCAAACTTGCCCATGTCTGTGCCAAAATTTGCTCGGGCAAATCTTGAGTGTTTCAAAGTGTAAAAAAATTACATGAGAATTTTTTTTCTATTCAGGTGTCAAAAAAGATGCCAAACCAAACCGTAAAAAACAAAGTAGTGTAGCTAGAAACATTGAAATTTTGTTGGCTTTCTGCAGAAATGTTCAGAATCAACTCATCTTAAACAGGAAAAAAGTTCTGACCTGAAGAATAAGCCAAAGTCGGACTTTTTCAGAAAGTTGCAAAAAATCACTTTGTGCAGTTATAAAGGCGAATCCGAAAAAACGGATTGCAGATCCGTCCTAGAAATGTCGTCAGTAATCTACCATTAACGGGTCTAAACGTTTTTTTGGTCCACCCTGTATAGAGAACTTGTGTTGCTTCAATCATGTCCCATAAAATCAACAACACCAGCATTAGATTTAAACCTGTGGCCGTCTTGGTTGGTTTTAACTCAGAGGAAATCAAAAATTGAACAAATTAATTTTAATTTTACTTCCGAGAATTTTTTTTTTTTTTTAAGTGGGGTTTAACGTCGCTTTCAACTGCCATGGTCATATCACGACGGGGGTTTTACCCTCCATTCGCAGGAAACTCACAAACCTGCTACTCACATTGACCTCACCCAGCCTGAGTGGGGCCGGGAAAAGCCAGCGTCACGAGAATTAGAATTTGAATGGTCACCCATCCAAGTCTTAACCTCGCTGGATGTCGCTTAACTTCGGTGTTCTGAAGGGAACTGGTGCATTCAACATGCCATCGACGCGCGACGCTGGCATAGAGAAATTTCTAATATTATAAATCGGAAGTATTGTGTTCGTTTTTGTAAAAAAATAAAAATATTTTTTTGCTCCGATTTCAATTTTTTCCATATTTCTGGACGTTTCATAACCTACTGAGTAAATTTGGTTTTGTGTCCGTCTGTCGGTCTGTCGCTCTGTCGGTCTGTTAAAACGATTCCTTGTAACGCGCAAATCTCGAAAACTACTCAACGGATTTTGATGAAATTTTGCACACATCTAGGAGACATTCTGTAGATGGTTTCATTTTAAATTCATCGAATTCGTACTAGCGGTTCTGGGTGAAAGAGGCCATGCGCCTGACCACTAACTTTTTACTTAAACGCTTATATCTCGTGAACGGTACACCCGATTTCGATGAAACTTTGTAAAAATATGCATATTATAGTTTTACATAGGCTATTTATATTTATTTTTAAATTAATTATAATTTGACTCTGATATTTAAGAAAATCCGAAATTTTGGACAAAAAAGTAAAAAAATAAGGACCACGACTTGCCGATACAGAATTTTTTGTAGAATTTAGAATGTAGAAAAAACAATATTCTACCATATAAAACAAATTTGAAGAAAAGCGGTTGAGCCGTTTTGGAGATACAAGTAATTTTCTATAAAATCTCAAAATTGGCACGTGTTTACAATGTAAAGCAATCACGAGGAAGTATTGTGTCCATAATTGGCAGTGTTTTTCTTCTTACATGCTTTTGAAGGCAATATCGATGTTGGATACGGTAGCCATATTGAATAGTTTATCATGATACAGATTTATTTCCATTGAAAAAGAAGTTATGACGTCGCCATTACTTATAACTCCATAGATTTTTCTATTGTTATATTCTTGTGATAACCTTTATACTCTCTTATTTAACAAACATCGTAAAGACACTGATTCAGTTGCTGTGATCTCTGCATCTTTGTAATATCTAGAAGCTGCGTTTTGGCAACCTTAACAGGGTTGGATTTGAGAAGGGCATACAGCCGTTAAAAGTGAAAGAAGTTCAACAATGCCGACCCCAACAAGTTTTGGGAGAAGGCAAAGTGAAAGAAGAAGTGTTTATGTAAAAATAGATGGAGGTCAAGGGGGCTGTACTGTACATCCCCTCTATAATCTACAGTTGCAATCTGGAGGTAGGTTGTTCAAGTTCTAAGTTAAGGTAAAAAATATATAAAACTATTTTGAATAATTGTGATTCACACAAATATGATTCCTCAGGAATGGTGAAAAAAATAAATAAATGAAAGTTGATACGCGTGTGGTGGAATAGATTGAAATAGACAATAACCACAACCTTTAGTTAGGACATCTGTAAATATTTTAACTATGTTATTTTTGTTTTTTTCTTGTTTTGTCTTGTTCTCAATTTGTATTATATTTTTATTTATCATTTCTTGTTTATACATAATATGTCCTATTAAAAAATAATTCAATAATAATAAATAAATAAATAAATAATTGAAATAAGGCTTGACCTTAAGAATAAAAAATAATAATTTCTCAGAAATAATGCCAATGTTGAAAATGAAAATTCGTGGATGTGAAAAGCATTCATTGGAAACAAACTTGACAATAACGACTTAGGATTAAGTATTACAAGAATTTATTGGTTTAGGGTTATACAAGTTGCAAAACGTGCTTACGTACTAAATTCTTAGTTTAATACTTTTTAGTAAATACCCTTTCAGATTTACCTAGAACAAAGTCTTTGCTTAAATTAGGTATCCCACTTTGAGGAAATAATATTTTGTTATTTTCTTGTGAACGGAGAATTCGTGCGAACAATTATTATTATTATTATTATTTCGTTATACCTACATAATTATCTCAATTTTCAAGGCGAAATTGTTCAATAGGATTACTACGAATGCGGCTCAAGGGTGCAACCTACTCAGCCACGCTACCATACCCACTCAGCCACGCTACCATACCCACTCAGCCACGCTACCATGCGAACAAAATACATATTTTCCAGTTACCTCTCATTTTCCGAAAAAAATCACATCAAAACTAACTAAACTCGTTTGATTTGCTCAAACAAATAACGGAACTGAAAATTGTCCAACATTATTATATTAACTTAGAAAGAAAATAAATAAGACTAATAAAGAAAAATACGTCAAAAACAGAGATTGCCTTATTTTTTCCTGACAAATTGCCTAACCTTTCCTTCCATTTCTTGTATCCCCCCTGGTCTTCTGTTGCCCTTTTTTGGTCTCCTACCAGTCCTAACTCCTGTTTAACCCCCCTACCCCCCCCCCCTCTCATTTTATTTGCTCGCTTCAATTTCTCTTTATTTGTTTTAGATTCTTACATTTCCACTCTGAAATGATTTTTTTCTTCCTACAGCGACACATAAGGGAAGAAATATCACAACTTGTCCACCCCCCCACGTCTCTTTACCCACCTCCCCCTTAACTTTTTCACCCCTTCCCTCCCAACTAAAAAGATTTTGTGCCCACTGTGGCGAACTTTCTTGCTTTGGGATTCCAGTAGATATTCAATTCTCCTTAGTTGGGACGTTGAAATTTTGTTTCAACGTCCCTTCAACGTACTGCAGAACACAGCAAGACGATGGTTCACACACCATTCACTTTGTACTCTAGAAACTTACCCAGCTTGAGTTGCGCCTGGAAGAGAGGTAACACTAAGTAGAAAAGCTGTATTCAGACTATCGATTGGAGACAAGAAGTCCCACTATGCTAACTGTTTGGTATCCCTATAAAGAGGCTCCAGAGACAGTAAAATACATTCTCTGTGTAATGAGTTTTGGAAAAACACTCGACTGAAACTCCTCTCAACGCTGATTTTAAATTTTAAAACCAAAAAAAAGTTACTGAAATCAGTTCTAAAAGAATCCTAAGCGATATTGAAGCTTAGATCTTTTTAACAGTTACAAGGGCATGTCACCAAAGTTCTATTTGAGTTCGCAGTGACTAAAATTTTTTCCAATTCCAAAAGTTTGGTAATTTGAGGATAAGCTACTAATTTTTCACGAAATCACCATATACATAGCTACAGCTAGGGAAGATTGGCAGTCTCCAGTTAACTTTAGTTGAACCTCATATTTGACATAATTATTCTTATTCGTGATCAATCATCGATCTAGGGAACTTGACCTTTTTCTCTGTAAGTTTTTAAAACCTTAGGAAACTACATGCTGGCCCCTCTTGTTAGGGTCGGCTAGTCTAGCTAACTAGTTAGCCCGGTGAGGTTACTCTAAGTAGCTTGGTCAACAAACCAGCTCCAGAAAAAGTTAAACGTAGTTCTGATAGCAGAGAGAGCGAGAGAGGGAGTGTAAAAGAGGAATAGAGAGAGAAAAAGTAATAAGAGATAGAAATAGAAATAAAAAGGAGAGAGAGAGGAAAAGAAAAAGAGGGAGAGAGAAAGAGGAAGAGGAAGGAAAAGTGAAGCACATTTTTTTTTTTTACTTTGAACTTTGACCCATTACTTTGTTCACCGAACTCTTCTTGTTTCTGGCCCCGCCCACAAATTCTCTTTTTTTTTTCTCTCTCTCTCTCTCTCTATTTCCTACTTTACTATCTCAAGGCTTTCTCTTAGCTTCTCCTTTTGCCTCCTAATGTTTATTCTTCTAGTTCATTACTTCTTTTTTTATCTTTTATTAAAAATTATTAAGTCATCCACCTCTTTAACTTTACTTTCCTCTTCCATATTCTTTTCCATCATCTCTTCTTCTTTGCATCTCTTTTATCTCCATTTCTCTATTCTGTGTCCTCTTATTCTTTATCTTTGCTCCTCTTTCATTTCTGCATTTTCTTCTTTCTCATTTGTCATTAGTATTTTTGTCACCCTTACTTCTGACTTCTAAAATATTTATGTGCTCATTTTTTTCCTCCTTTACCATCTAATTTTCTTTTCTTTAAAATTTGCTTTTTGCTTAAATTAGTATTACTTCTCACACCTTAATGTTATTTTTCCATTACTATTCCCGAATTTCATACCCTCTTTCCATCCAGGTTTTGGCTGGTTATTCCCAATTGCCTTCCTCTTCCTGTAGGTTTTACTCGAATTCATCTTAAAATGTGGACAAAAAATTAATGAGAAAAAATTCATGTTTTTTGCGTAGAAGAGCGGTTTTTAAATGTGAAAATGAGCTGTTTTTATAAGAGCTTAGCTGAAAATTAGTACCTAAGTACCAGGGAAAATGTGGTATGACTTGATTTCCTAATAATTTGTAATAATGTTTTATGTTGTAATTTTTATTGTTCTTATAAGATACATTATATTGACATTTTTGTACGTAAGACTTGTTCTGTTTTAAATACCCACATATTATTATTTTTTTTTTTAATTCGGTGTTAAACCGTAGGGCCTCTAAGTACCTAGAGCATTAACCTACACATTTGCTTGTAATTTTCATATTAATTTAAGTTGGTACATTACATACATGTTATTTTTTATCCAAATATGTATGTATGTGTTTTTTTTTTGTTATCATACACACTTTGGTGTGTAGCTCAGTCAGTATTACAAAGCTCCAAGTCACAGCATTTTATAAAATATAGTGTTCACATTTTCCTTGTGACTAACACAAATTTAATAATTATGATGAAAACCAACCTCTATGATATAACAAAACCATTTTCTTTATTTTATGTTCGTATACTAAACGAAATTAGGACCATAAAACAAACAGTATTATCTCTCTTTGCAATGTCCATATCCTATCGCTTAATCAGATTACAATTGTCGAGCGAACGAAAGTTCTATTTAACAATTAGGTAAGTTAGGCAACAAGCGTCATTGAGTTCAATGTAAATGACAGAGAGAGAGAGAATGAGGAAAAGAAAGAGATAGAGAGAGCCTTTCCTGAGACATTTTCAAAACTTTAAACAAAGCAAAACTTGATGACTCATTCAATAAAACGTTTCCTTTGTTGTATTAAAAAGCTCTGAAATTGTTCAGGCTAATCAAACTCACTCAAAAGTCTGAAAATCGATAGTCAATGTTGAACTTGAACTAAACAACATTTAGTGTTTCCAGTTTTTGTGTTTCTATTTGGCACTCCATGTAACTTCAATTGTGACAGCGTAATTTTGTAAAATTAGACACCTAATTGACACCTCTACCTATACAACTTTTTAGGCAGTGTATTCTGTTAAAATTCTTTGTGTTTCTCAACTAATTATTTAATTATTCAACAGCTGAAATAAGATTACAGCAAAATATCCAAGAAAAGCAACGTCTTTTCTTGGTGTGGTGGAAAAGCAAGTGCAATATTAGTGTAATTATTTTTAGCAAATGCCTACATGCAACAGTTCTCAGAACATTCCCTTACACATGGTTTAAAAATATTCTTACATTACAAGAAGAACAACTTGAGAAAGTTGACTTATACTGCTTCATGTACCCCCTCTCCCATACCTTGCTTTAAGTGCGGCTTACTTCAAGTAAGCCGCACTTAAAGAGAAACAGATAGCTAAGAAAATTGTAATTTTAGACGAAAAAGTTTCTCAAGTACTGCTTTATCGTGAAAAGGTATTGGGAAAGGATACTGAGGGGGGTTGAAACATTTCTCTGGTAATTTCTAGTTTCTGGAGGTATTTTGGAAGATAGGCCCGGTAAACTAGGAGGAAGGGATTGAGGTACTTAAACAGGTACTTACTGTTTTCAGAGGCAATTTTTGACGGGGATATTGAGTTCCCTGTTAGCAGGCGATTTTTGCCATATTTAGCATGCGGCTTACAGTAAGAAATACTTATCAAACTCTTTTAGAAGATTTAGTAGCAATATGTGTGAATAATTTCTTCAAGAACCAACCTAAGCAGCTCGGTTGATAAGATGGTGGACTAGTAACCTGGAGGTCGGAGGTATAGTAACCATGTAACTACGGATTTTTTTAAAACGATTTTGATCAATAATTGTTATTTCAATATTGTGATTACATTATGCAAATACGATAACTCGGATGGTAAAATAACACTTACTTTATTCAGGGATTCAAGAATTCACCATCAACTAAATAAATATTGTTTAACAGTATTCATTCATTTATCTTAAAAAGGATTTTTTTTAAGGACAAAATAATCACACCCCTAACAGGTAGTTTTCAAAATGAATTGATTCCGCATCGTCTATACAAGTGCTCTTTAATGAGAAGGTTCTCATTTCATCATTAGGTTATCAAAACCCTGGACAACTAATCAAATATTTTCCAGTAATCAAGAAACCAGCAACAGTGTTATTGCCTTCACAGATATCACCCGTTGACTGATATAGTTGCTTACGTAATAAAAAAAAATCACTATCTACAAAAACATTTTAGCAGATATTTTCTTTTACAAACCCTGAACTGGTACCTTTTTAAAGGGTAAAGAACGAAGAGCCTCCTGTAGCTTTCATCTTGTGAGTAAAGAAATTTTCGAGAACACCACTGCGATGATAATTATTATTTCAACTTTTTGCCACGAAAACTTTTCACCGCATATCTTCTCCCTTTCAAACTATCTTCTCTCCTTCTTCGCTATCGTCATTTCTCTTTGCGTTTAGGTTCTCAAAAATCCTCCTTCTTTGTAATCTCCTTCTCTTTCTTTCCCAACTATTCTCCATCTATCCTTCTCCACTATCTTCATTCCTCTTTGCTTCAATCTTCTCAACTATCGTTCTCTTTTGTAATCTTCTTCACCTTCCTTCCCAACTTTTTTCCAAACTTCTCTACCTGCAGCTTATATCAAACTATCCTCCTTGTCCAAGATTTTGGAAACTTATCTCAGCGTCTGTCTCACTCTCTAATCTTTATCCCTTTCCTTCTTCCTACAACCCCCTTGGAACCGTACTTCAACTTCCTTGCGAACCTCTTTCCTTCTTTCTTCTAGCTCCTTGGCCAGGATGTCCGCCTTTCCCCGAACTTCTTGAAACGGAAGTTATGTCCTCGAGATTGGCCAAAGAAATCGTTAAGGAATGTAACAATGTTTATCATAACGCCATTATCATTGTGCACAACCTGGGAAAACTACTTGAGAGAGTGTGGGAGGCTGGTGAATTGCTTTGGTTACCCGAATAGTTTTCTGAGTAGCTTTCCTGATACTGTGGTGAGTCCTTCGCTATTCCGAAGACTCGAAGACTGTCGGACAAAGTTATTCAAAGCAAATACTGTTTTTTTCTAGAGTTGAACGTTGTTTTCAACGGCATCGTCTTATAAGAGACAAAGACTTCAATTAATTTGTTTAACAGTAAGTTATGAATGTTATACTCGGAAGGTAGTATATACTACCTTCCGAGTTATTTAGAAAAAGGAGGTTTAAACAGTGAAAAAATTCTGTGATTTTGTTTATGCCGTGTTTATTAAAAATCTTAAAATATTGTTTTTCTATTATGGTTGTGCTTTAAAAAATATCTGATTTGAAGAACTTCTACAATGTTTTTTTTACGCGTGGTGGTGGTGGTGGTGAATTATAATGAATATCTTATGTGTGGTGGTTTTTATATTATTGGTGACAGCAGAAACATTATTGTGAAAATCACTCCCAAAAACTCGAGAAGAGAAAACCATAAAATCTTTTGACAACAGAATCACAACCAAAAGTTGAACCTTTTGACCAAAAATCAAATGAGTATGGTTGAGGGTTCCATATAAACTAATATACCTAGTGAGAAAAGAAAAGATAAGAATAAGAAACTTTTTGAATGACTCAACCAGGGGTAGTATAGCGAGCAAGTGATGTGTTACGTGGGCTTATATTATGTTATTGGGTGTCTTTTAATGCTGTTCTACGCAATAAAACTGGTAAAAATTATAATAACACAAGAGATCTGAATATAAAAATATCAATTGAGAAAAAAAACACTTATTATTTTTTTTAATGTTTCACCATCGAATATTTTTCTTTCTTTTTTTTCTCCTGCATAGCACTGTTTCTGACTATTTTTCACTAATTCTTACATTTTTTCCCTAGATTTAATTCAAAAGTAAGAACAAGCTGAGAGCGATACGAGCTCCTTGTTTCCGGATGAATGTGTAAAGAGGGAGATATCTTTTTCTTATCCTTCCCGGGCTACTTAGATGCTTTTGTTATTCTTCTTTTTTCTCTAATTCCTCTGTTCTGATCAGTGGCAACTCAAATAAAAGTATTTCCATATACTGCAGGAACACGTAAAAATGGTGCTGATTCACCTGTTAACATTCTACTGAATTATTATAATTTCAAGTTCAAAGTTACCATATTTGTGTTAAACGCAATAGTGAATTCACAACTTCTCAAATTAGCTTCACTAAATCTTCGCTGAAACAATGTTAAAACAAAGAAATCCATAGCATAACAATTAGAGGATGCGCCAACTGTACAGATCTTGTATTATAATGTATTTCAATTTTAATTTAGCTTAATTGTAAACATTCTGTCCCATGCGAGTCCTGGCAATTATTCGAATAAACATCTTGTAAGTGAAATACATAAAACCCTTTATTTAAAGCATTGAACATAAATCTTGATCTCACAGATTTTCCTTTTCTTTTTCATCCTTTTTCTTGTTTCTTATCAGTGGAAATTACCTCCTTACAGAACTAACATAGCTCCGGCACTGGTTTCAACCTTTTTCTTGTTTCTTATCAGTGGACATTACCTCCTTACAGAACGAACATAGCTCCGGCACTGGTTTCAACCTTATTCTTGTTTCTTATCAGTGGACATTACCTCCTTACAGAACTTCCCAAGAGCTACCACTTGTTTCCTTCTTACTTCTTTATGCAAACAAATTGTTATCTCTGTCTCTCTCCCTCCATCTATGTGTTTTAATATGTCCTTCTTTCTTCTTTTATCTTTCCTTCTTTTCTCTTTTTATCCATCTTAATCTCTCTTCTCTCTACATCTATTCTAATGTCGCTTTCTCTCGTTCCCTATTTGTTCCCTTTATTATCTGTTTATATCTATTTTCCTTTCTCCTTTAATCTGTTTCTCTTTTTTGTATGCTTTTCTCTCTCCTTTTCTTTCACTTTATTTATTTTTTTTTCTCTCTGTCTATTTTAATGTTTCCTATTCTAGGTGTCTATTTCTAGCTAAACTGTGTCTGGTTAACTGCTTTTCAGTTATGCTAATAGAATCAATACAACCAAGTAGAATCATAGAATCAATAGACATGAAAGGAGCTTGGATAAGTCCATAAGATCCTCTCACCACCTTGAAATAGGTATCTGTACCTATCTCAAGGACACGGAATTATTATTATTATGTCGTCTTTATTCACGTAAACAACTACAATACGAGTACTTCAGTTCTACGGTGGTACTCCTGCCTAGCCGAGAACGAACAATGTTCCTAGGACTAGGAAGAGATGTGTATACAATACAGTGCAGCTTTTAAACCGACCTCAGCAGCTTTATCGATAAGGCGGTACCGGTTTCTGCGTAGATTTAGTAAAGCGAGTTTGAGTCGCTCTGATATCACGATAGTGATTAACATAAAAATATGAAGAAGATGAAGAAACAAGGCAGCTTTTAGGTTCTTGATCCGTCGCAATACTATGGTCCACATTATATCATGATATTATGATTAGTTTTTCTAATTTTTTGTTAATTTCTTTGTTTCAGGTAATGTTCAATGTTGAGATATATTACGCTAGCTAAGATAATTATAGAACACTTTTATGTACTCCATGGTAAGTGCGTGTTTAAAAAAAACATGTTCTACAAAATTGTCTTTTTTTCTTTAGGTTTAAGTTAAAGAAGGTAAAAATCTATACATAAACCTTGTGCTGGGACAACGGGACTTTTAGATTTTTTTAAATAAAATCTATTCTTCTTCTTCTTCTCGTGCCTATTCGCTTCGAATGTTGGCAACCATCTTGACAATGTCGGCTTTGTTGGTGGATGTCCGGAACAGTTCTTCAGATGACATTTTGCACCAATCTCTGAGATTGGCGAGCCAAGACAATCTTCTACGACCAGGTCCTCTCTTGCTATTTATTTTTCCTTATAGAACTTCTTGTAACAGGTAATATCTCTTTTCATTTCTCATGATGTGTCCTAAATATTCTAACTTGCGGGTTTTCACTGTTTTGATGATCTCTGGCTTCTTCAACATTCTCCTCAGAACTTCATTGTTGGTGATTTTCTGTGTCCATGATATTTTCAACATTCTCCTGTACATCCACAATTCAAATGATTCCAGTTTTCTTGTTGTTTCCTTGCTCAAGGTTCATGTCTCTGCGCCATACAGGAGGACGGAAAATACATAGCATCTGAGGAGTCTGAGTTTGGTGTTGAGTGTTAAATTGTGATTTTTGAAGACAGAGCTCATTTTATTGAATACTGATCTTGCTTTTTCAATTCTAAATCGAATTTCTTGGCTGATATCCCAGTTTTGATTGATGATGGTGCCCAGGTAATTGTATTGGGATACTCGTTCAATCCTACATTGGTTTACTGTTAGGTAGACTCCATTGATTTCTTTTTTTGCTGATTATTAGAAGTTTGGTCTTGCTGGTGTTCATTTCCAATCCATATTCAGCACTTATTTCAACTACTCTGTCCATAATTTGTTGCAGTCCATCAATTGTATCGGCAAAGATGATTGTATCATCTGCGTATCGAATGTTGTTAATTACTCTCCCATTGACTGATATACCTTCTCTGATGTTGTCTAGTGCTTTTCTGAATATATGTTCTGAATATAGATTGAAGAGGATTGGTGATAGGATGCATCCCTATCTTACGCCGCGTAGAATGTTCACTTCTTCGGTTTGTTCATTGTCTACTTTCAATACAGCCGTCTGGTTCCAGTACAAACTTGATATGATGTTGAGATCTCTGGCATCCATTCCTATTTCAGTAAGTATATTTATCATTTTTTCATGTTGAACACGGTCAAATGCCTTCCTATAATCTATAAGGCATGCAAAAATATTGGCATTTACATCTCTTGATCTTTGAAAGAGGACTTGAACAGTAAAGAGAGCCTCTCTCGTTCCAACGGCATTAAGGAACCCGAATTGATTTGGCGCGATCTGATCTTCACATATCTTGTAAATTCGTTTATGTATTATTTTTAAAAAGAGTTTCCATACATGACTCATTAAACTTATCATCCTGTAGTCATCACATGTCTTGGCACTTGTTTTCTTAGGTAACGTGATAAACTCCGATTTTAGCCATTCTTTAGGAATTTTGCCAGATTTGTAGATTTTATTGAATGTTTTGGTCAGTCTTTTTATACTTTTATCATCAAACAGTTTCAAGAATTCACCTTGTATGTCATCTGGTCCCGCTGCTTTTTTATTCTTCAGTTGTTTGATTGCAGATCTCACTTCTTCTTCCAATATACTTGGACCGCTTTCTTCATTTTGTTCAGGACAGTTTTCTGTTCGGTTATCGTTGAACAGTGTGCTAAGGTAATTCTTCCATTCTGTTTTCTTGTCTTCAATACTAAGGATGAGGTTTCCGTCTTTTGATATTAGAGCTTTGTCAGTTTTCTTTTTATAATTTCCAGTTAGTTCCCTTACTTTTTTGTGTACATTAAAAGCGTCATACTTTTTCTGATGATATTCTATTTCTTCACATTTTTCTATCATTTCCAGTTCTTTTGCTTCACGAATTTTCTTTTGTATGATTTTTTGGATCTTTTTGTATTCTACTTTATTCGATAGGTTAAGTCTTCTCAGTTCCATTAGGTTTAGTATTTCTTCTGTCATCCAGGTCTTTAGCATTCTTTTATCAGGTTTTAGTAGTTCTTTCTTGATGTTTTGTACAGCACTCTTTAAATTCTTCATTTCTGTTTCCATATCTTTTTCTTCGTCGTTTTGGATTCGTTCATTCAGCATTTGTGAAGCCTTGTTGTAAACTTCCTGGTCTTTTAGTTTTTTCAGGTCATAGGGTATAGTTTTCTTCTTATTCACTTTCTTTAATCTAACTGAAAAAAATGCCACTAGTGGCACGTGGTCTGATCCAATATCTGCTCCTGGATAAGTTTTTAATGACAAACAACTATTTCGGAATCTCCTGTTGTATAAAATGAAATCGATTTGATTCCTGATTATCTTGTCAGGTTTATCTTGAGGTGATTTCCATGTATATAACCTTCTTTTAGGTTGCTTGAAATAAAATAAAATCTATAATAGTGTATAAAGTAAAGTAGTGCTTTATTTAAACTGTCGGTTCGAGACAGGAAGTCCGATTAGGCCAACAGTTTACAGTATAAACAAGGTAATTCTAATCTATTCCATTTTATTTACAAAAAATATTAATGTGGTAATCTTTAAAAACTTTTGTCTAGTCTAGTATGATTTTGTCAAGTATAAGCCCCTTACAATGTAGGTCATGCAAATAATTTGAATCATTTTCTACAATTTTTCGCACCGTTCCCTGATTTTCCACACTTTTAATCTTTTTCTTGGCACGCCGAGTCGTGTGAATAAAGATAAGAATCGCAAATGGAATTCGCCATGCGAACTCTAATTCGCAACTTTTTGCACTGTTTCCTTCTCTTTTTCTCTCGTTATTTTTCATATCTTTTCTATCTCTCTCTCTCTCTCCTTCTATCTCCATCTATTCTCTCCTTTCTTTCTTTCTTTATATGGTAGGTAAGGGCACACGGTAGGGCACACAAAATATAGAGACAGTCTATGTTCCTCATTTTTAACTAAGATTTTCACGAAGTACTGTAAAACTTTACTAAAAGAAACTAATAAATGTCAATTGTAAAGACCAAAGAGTTGGAAATTTTGCAAGAACAGATCGCATTATTACCTTTACCTCTTGCACTTTGCAGTAATTAAAATCCTGTCTAGTACCTGTAAATACCTATGAGATAACCAAAAAGGAGTAAGAGAAATAATTTATATAGAGAGAAGAAAGAGAGAGAGAAGAAGAGAGAGAGATAGAGGGAGAGAGAGAGAGAGAAAAAAAGAGAAAGAGAGAGAAAAGTACTATTTCTCCGGCCACAGAAAAAAACATTCCATCCAAATATTTTAAATTGCAGTTTAAAAATACTTAATTTGATTAAAATAATAATTAACGGATTATTAAAATTTAATTATTCGCATTTTGTTTTAATTATCAACTTGGTGAAAATATTTATATTTATTCCTCCCTCTTTTTTTCTCTATATTTATCTTCTCTTCCTATCTCTCTCTTTTTCTCTCCTTCTGTTTAAAATATTCAATTATTCTGCTTTCTCTCTCTATTCTTTTTCCTCTCTATCAGCAGGAAGTTGAGTAGCGCACCACTAGGCTTGCAAGCTCGGTGGATTCGATTCCCAACTCCAGAGAAGAATTTTTACGGCAGGGTAGGTTCACTAATACCTCATGAGTTACTACATATTTGTTTGGATTAGTGTTGTTTTCTTGTAGTTGATTTCACAGAAAAAATAAATAAATGTGTTTTCTTTGTATTATTATATCACAATTTTAATGGGTAGAGCAGAATTATAGGACTTTTCCTTTTTAATAAATTCTTGTGTATTATTTGCCCATAATTCGCTGCTCACATCAAAGCAGCTACTCATTTAACGTACATGGTCACGGTAATTTCACACACATTTTTAAGTAGCTATTTTTATGAGGAATTAGTGACCAGTGGCGGAATTCCGGGAGGAATATGGATTTTGGCGTTTCGTAATATTCAGGATATCCACTAAAGTTGTGCCATCATAACACAAAGAAACTATGAAGACATACTTTTCTCTTTCTCTTGCTCTTTTTCTTTCTCTATCTCCTTCTATTTCCCTCTCTCTCTCTCTCTTTATGTTCATTGTTCATTCTAATTTTCAATTTTTTGCTGTTAAACATATTTTAAAGACATGTTGTTCTCTTTCTTTTTTATCATTTCCTATTCCTCTATCTCTTTCTCCCCCCCACTCTCTCTCTCTCTCTCTCTCTCTCTTCCTTCCTTCATATTTCACGTTCAACATATTAAATCTTGTTAAACATATTTTAAGATATTTTCTGTCAAATTTTCGCTCTCTTTATCATCGGTTATTGTTCTCTGCTCTTCTCTCCTTATTCCTTATATCTTTCGTTTTTTATCTCTCTTTCTCTCTCTCTCTCCCCTACTCTATTTCTCCTTTTTCTCACTTAATTTTCTAGAGCAAGACAAAACTTTGATGTTTCTATGTAATTTCCATCATACAATACGTATATTCATCTCAGTGGGTACAGTCATTTTACATTACATAATAAATGTATGTCTACTCTATGTTCCTCTACATAATGTGTGAATATATACTGTGGATACTTTACATCAAGCAGGAGCCTTAGGGTACTTCTGTAATAATTACAAGATGCAAAACATTAAAGATTACCGCCTGCCCCTTCTCTCTCTCTCTCTTTCTTGCTATCTTGTATTCTCTATTTCGATCTCTTTTTTTAATATTCCTTTCTGATCTGTCTCCTTCTCTCCTCTCTCTCTCTCTTTCTCTCTCTGCTCTTGTTTTCACATCTCTTTTTTTCTCTTTTTTTTCCTTCTCCCTTCTCTTTGTACTCTATTTCTTCTTTTGTTATATCTACTCTTATGTCTATTTCCAATTTCCTCCTTTTCTTTCTGTCTCTCTCTCACTCTCTCTCCCCCTCTTATCGTTCTCTCCCTCGCTTCTAGACTCTTCAGCTAAAAATCTTTCTTCATCCCGGCAAGTTCGCTGTTGATCTTGTCCCGGCTTTGCTCTTCCACTTGACTTAATTTTTATTCATTACAACGTTGCCAGTCGTAATTTACGTCTAGGAGGGATAATAGACGAGTAATGGAGTTTTCTTAATATCTTCTGCTTTGTAAAGTTTAAGAGCTATAATATTACAACTTTTACAGGTACATCGACCTATGGTGGAGGTAGTGCTTGAAAATGTTTTAGCTTTTTTGGCCCTTGATTAAGTTCTCTTTTTATCTTGATGAAAATATACAATATAATACTATGTTTATCCTGCAAAAATAAGACTAAAGAGTCAAAGATTTTATTCGAGCAGAGATTGTAGAAATTACACCGGCTACAGTAAAAAAAAAAAAAAAAAAAAAAACAAACAAACAAAAAAAAATAACCAAACTTTTGATAATGAT
Source organism: Bactericera cockerelli (assembly GCA_024516035.1). Classification (NCBI taxonomy): domain Eukaryota; kingdom Metazoa; phylum Arthropoda; class Insecta; order Hemiptera; family Triozidae; genus Bactericera; species Bactericera cockerelli. The sequence continues at coordinate 206,470 of JAMCCL010000026.1, forward strand.
CAAACAATCGATTCGCCAAAGGGCTTAGAGCCGACAGTCAGAAATAAATCGCCCCACCCCCTCTACCGTCAATTTATAAATTATATTTCAGCTTAATAGCATTAATCTAACTTTATCTCAGCTAATACATTAAGCTCTGAGCCATCTCCTGTATTTATACAATATTCTATGATTAATTGCCTTGTTTCCAGTCCTCCCAGAACGTTCGAAAATAAAAATAATTATCATCCGTTTGACTTTTGAGAACTTCATTTGGAATCTTTTCCTTTCTCTTTCTTCAGTATACCCTTTGAATCTTTTGGGAAATTTGATGTAAAGAGTTAGTTGGATTTGTTATCATATATTTTGTGTTAATCACTTTCGTGATATCACAACTTGTCGGTTCCGATAGCTCAGTGGTCAAGGCGTCTGACTGGTAATCCAGTGGTCGCGGGATTTTGACCACATAATAATATTGCTGGAATAATGGGACTTAGTAGTCCTAATCGGACAGCATAAATAATGCGATATTATAATTATTAACTACTCAAACTCACTTTTTTTAAATATTTGCTTGAATTGGGACTTGAACCACCGACTTCCGACCACAAGTCCACCGCCTTTCCGATCAAGCTACTGAGGTCGGTGGGTTAACAAAAAATAATGTTCTTGTACTCACCAAAAGGGTCAAGATTTTTAAATGGCTAAATTTATATTTTTCAAAATCCTTAGTAGTAATTGTAAATTGTAACTTTTTTTTTTTTTATCAATATCCTAATCGACACTTAGGAATTAAAAAGCACAAAACAAGTTATACAAGTTTCGTTTATTTTAGTCTAATTATTTTTGATTTCAGGAAGTTTTTTTATCATTTTTTATCCAAATTTTGCTGAACTTTTTACCTTCACAACAAAAAATAGAAAAAAAGACCATTTTTCGTTGATGTTGTTGTTGTTGTAGCTATTATTTAGCAGCTACTGTAGTCGCTTGTGGTTTGTGTTGTAAGCTTGCCCAATTGCCCAACCCGTATAGTATGCCTTTCCTCTGATGAGCGAGAAGATGAGAACTTCCACTTCCTATGAGCTGGGTCCAGCACAAGCGCACTGGTATCCCTTAATAACTTTAACCAAATTTTGAATATAAATTTTATGTCGGCTCTAAGGTTCGAACCCGTGTCTCTTACCTTTGAGCTACTCGAATTTAATCTGCTCTGTATTGTGATGTTTGGGGATCCACTCATACCGCGTGAGAAAAAATGAGTCGCTGCTTTAAATTGAGCAGCGACCAGTGGCGGAATTATAGGTTACAATAATATAGTGGGATACTCATGATACGGAAAAGTCCTATAATTCTGCGTTATTGTTATTTTAATATTAATAACACAGATAAACACATTTATTTTATTGTTGAAACACTTCTATCAGTCTAGGATATGAGAATGTCGTTGGCATTACCACTACCTTTGATACAGTTTTGTTTCTATAATTCTAATATTCCTTGTATGTATAATTGTATATAGTACTAGCGGGCTGTCGCCCGCTTTGCGGGCCGAGGCATGGCCGTGAAAGCAAAAAATCCTTTTTCGCCAATGGCAGGTGTTGAAGTGGAATTTTCGAAAAATCCCGTCTAGACTATAAGACAAAGCTACCTACCAAGACTATAAGACAAAGCTACCTACCAAATTTCAGCTTCCTAGGACTTACGGTTTGGGCTGTAGAGTGATGATCAGTCAGTGGTCAGTCAGTGACTTTGACATTTATATATTAAGATTACTGTAAATAAAACTTGATCGAGCCAGCGTCGATGGCATGTTAAATACACCGGTTCCCTTCAGAACACCGAAGTTAAGTGACATCCAGCGAGGTTAAGACTTGGATGGGTGACCATTCAAATTCTAATTCTCGTGACGCTGGCTTTTCCCGGCCCCACTCAGGCTGGGTGAGGTCAATGTGAGTAGCAGGTTTGTGAGTTTCCTGCGAATGGAGGGTAAAACCCCCGTCGTGATATGACCATGGCAGTTGAAAGCGACGTTAAACCCCATTTAAAAAAAAAAAAAAAAAAAAAACTTGATCGAATTTGTATAATAATATTAATAAAACTTACTTTCCCTTGCGGTTTATGAAATAGACGAAAAGTAAGTCATTAAAATTAAACACATAATTAATAATAATATCGCCTTATTTATACTGCCCAATTAGGACTATTAAGTCCTAATAGGTATATATTTAAGAAGTGATTCGATAGTAAATTCACATTAGGATATCAACTATAAACAACATATTCAAAAGAACATTTACTTTAATTATTTAAACACCGACAAATATTACTCAACCGTCTTCTTCTCAGCAGATAGAGAAAAAAAACGTACTCTTCATCCTGCATAACTTTGACCACGATTCTGTCTCGAAATTTCGGGTGACTTGATTCAATTACAAGAAAACATTTCAGAACAAAACTAAGCCAAGGCTTTTGGCAGAAGATAGCGATGTTGTGACCCTACCCTAGAGTCCTATAAACCTAACATGATAAGGGAGTATACGCTGACCTTACCCTTCTATTCTTGTCTTTCCTTCGTTATGATTCTCTTTTTCTCTCAATTGTTCCTCCCTTCCTTCTTATTACTTTCCTTATCCTATAATAAGGAAAGTATTGTATTTGTCTTGTGGTGTCTCACTAAAATTTATCTCTCTCTCACTTCTCTCTTTCTCCCCTCGAATTTTTCTCTCCCCACTCATTTTCTCTCTTTTTCTCTCACTCTCTCTTTTTTTCTCCTTATCTTTTTCCCTCCCTCTCTCTTTTCTCTCCCTCTCTTTCTTTATCTTTTTTTCCATCTCTTTTTCTCTCACTCTCTCTTTTTTTCTCTCCCTCTATCTTTCAAAGAAATTTCTTCTCCTAAATGCTCGTACATGTAAAAAAAACTCAAGTTTCAATTGTTAACTATTGTGTACTAAAAGAAAAGAAAATAAGGCACTCAAACATGCACGAACACCCAGTCTAGCTTTTGACATTAAAAATCATTTCCTTTCATGACGGCAGATCACTTTGCTTCCTGTGTTCTCTGAAATGTGAAAAAAGTACAGCCTTTGAATTTTAATTTTGGCTCAGGTAAGACAAACTCTTATCTTCTGCTTGCAAGAGGAGAGAGAAAGATCAAAGATCATGTATTATTTTCCGTAGCTCATTATGATTATTGGATTATAAGAATAATTCCGTGTCCGTGAGATAGGCACAGATATACCTATATCACGGTGGTGAGAGGATTATATGGACGCCCAGATCCAATGTCTAGGCTCCTTACATTTTCATTTATCATATTTTTTGGTTTTAACGTCCTAATTTAAGATAGTCAGGACGGGGGATTTACCCTCCATTCGCTGGGAATCATATCAGCTACCCACATTAACCTCACCCAGCCTGGGTAAGGTCGGAAATGACTCATGTGTGTAGACGGAATAGAATTTTCTGTTTGAAAAGTCTGCTCCAACCGGGAATCGAACTCAGGATCCTTACCTTACAAAAACCACTGATTTACCCTCATCTCAAAATATTGAAACAGAGCAGAGACGCAAAAATACAAATGATGTCATTGATAAAGAAGACTTGGTTCAGCGGAATATTAAACAAGAACTTGATGTTCAGTGTAGCGAATGGACCAAGAAGTTTGAAGATATTCAGCGAAACAATGTATTTAATGCAGTTGATTTCAATTTACAAGCTCAATTATTTGTGAAGTTTCTTTATGAAGCAAATGAGAAACTTCCTGGTCCAAGACATCCCGCTGTCAAATTTTACAGGATGAGAAAAAAGAAAAAAGAGAATATGAAATGTGATGATATGCAATATGGAAGATCTTCTAACCCTCAACGTCATGATAAAAAAGTTAGACAAAGGAGACGTGATAAATATAATTATGAAGTAGCACAGTACAATTACTACAACCAACGGAAAAAAGTTGTGCGTAACATCATGAATGAAAATAATAACAAAGTATGCATGATTAATATCAACACATTAGAAGATCATTTCAAAGAAAAATTTGAAAAATCGAACAAATCAAAACTAGAATCATATGGAACTAAACAAACCAGCCCTGATATTATTGTAAACTCGGAAGATGTTGAAAATGCCATCAAATCTCTATCATATGATACATCCGCAGGAACTGATAGAGTACTGGCAAGGACAATCAAATCAATGAAAGTGAGTAATGTCATTAAAACTATTATTGAAATAATGCTCAATACATCATTTGTACCAGAAAACTTTCGCATTGGAAGAACAATTCTCATTGACAAAGGTGGAGATACCGCTTCTATCAACAATTGGAGACCTATTACTATCTGCTCAATCTTGAGGAGGGTCATTGAAAAAGTTCTAGACAAGAAATTACGTGATGAGATAGATCTCCATAGTCATCAACGCGGTTTCATAACCGGTGTTCCCGGCTGTCATGTGAATGCCAAAATCATCAATGCTTGTTTGCAAGATGCCAAAAAACACAAAAGAGATTGTGTCATCACGTTTTTGGATATCGTTGGAGCATTTGACCATATTGGTCACACTCACGTCGAGAAATCTCTAGAAGCTATGGCCGTTCCATAAAATTTACGAAACTTGATCATGGCTCTAACTACACAAAATACCATTGTTATTGAGGCCAACAAGAAATATTCTAGTAAAATTTCCATCAAAAGGGGCGTGACCCAAGGGGGGCCATTATCCCCCATTCTGTTCAACATTGCCATAAACTTCATTTTTAAAGAACTGTGTGATCCTTCATATGCTAACCAACATGGATATCAAATCCATGAGAATTTTGATTCAATACTACTTTCTGGATTTGCTGATGATCAAGCTCTGACTTGTTCCAGTATCACATCAGCTACCAGTTCAATTGATTTGATTTCTCTACACTTCAACAAAATTGGATTAGAACTTAATCCACAAAAGAGCAATGGCATTTTCTTAAGAGATGGTAAAATAGTACAAACAGATTTGAGGCTATTGAATGGTGATGTCATTAAGCTCATAAGTCCAAATGAGAAGATTAAATACTTGGGCTGTAAGCTAGAAGGAGAAATAGTATTTAACACTGATATAATCCAAATATTCAATAATAACTGTGAAAAACTTGTTAGCTCTGCTCTTCTAAAACCTGATCAAAAGTTAAATATAATCAATCAATACATCTTCCCCACTCTGACATATCCACTTCAGGCTGCTCCTCTAAATAAAATCTCATCTGAGATAGTTGATGGACTTGATACTATAATTAGAAGTTCCGTCAAATCAATCATCGGTCTTCCAGCCCACACTAATTCTGCAATGTTCTATTCCCCCCGCAAACTACGAGGCTTAGGTATTGTGCATTGTCGATGGGAAGTCTACCTTCAACATTTTGCCATTGCTCTGAAGCTGCAGAATTTAAACGATGATCTTGTAGATATATGTTTCAATGCCAGTGAAGAAATGAATAACTGCATAGAAAAATTAGGAGTAACGGGAAAAAACTCATCAGTTTTAAGAAATGAACTAAGATTCAAGTCCTTTGAAGAGTGGTCAAAGAAACCGTATCAAGGGGTTGGTGTTTGCCACTTCACCAACTACACCCCTGCTAATACGTTTGTATTTGATAAAAAACACCTTTCCTCATCCGAATGGGTTCAATCAATAAAAATGAATGTACACTACGCTAATCTTGCTGGAGTCCCTGGAGTTATCATTGAGAACAGCTCGTCCAACCTTTGCCGCCATTGCGGGAAAGAGAAGGAAACACTAAGTCATGTACTGGGCAGCTGTCCTCACAACAACACCATGGTCATCGCAAGACATAACAAAGTGAAAAACAGAATTACAGAAGAACTTAAAAAGAAAGGATATGATTGTTATGAAGAGGTATATGCGACAGATAAGACCGGTTCCAACAGGTTTTGTGATATTGTGGCTTTTGAAAAGAAAACAAACAAAGCATTTATTATTGACCCAACAATAAGATTTGAGCGAAATATTGAAAACCAAGGTGATCTTGTGCATGAAGAGAAACAAAAAATTTATGAAAGCTGCATTCCATCACTTGTACACAAATTTAAACACTCATATGGAGAAAGAAACTTCGAAGTAATTGGATTATGGTTTGGCAGTAGAGGAGTTATTTCCAAGAATGTTGTCAAATTCTTTCAAACATTCTGTATCGACTGTTCAATTTTGAAGGAAATATCCCAAAAAATAATATCTGACAGTTCAAAAATAATTCACTATCATATTTACAAAGCATAGAAAGAAAGAAGAAAACCAACTAAATAGAAGAAGCTAAAGAAGAATATAAGTATCAAAAAAAAATGTACGATAGTATTGATGATTATGCTGTGTTATAGCAACCTGACAAAAGTTAGGCAGCATCGTTTGTATTTTAAATAAACTGTAATATATATATACAGTAGTCACAACAGTTACACCACGGAGGCTATGATTATTTAATTAATATTACTAAAGCAAATTTATTAGATAGTTAGCTTGTCCAAGTCAGTAGCGCACTTAGCAATCAGCTTGTACACATACCTACATATCAAAAAAATAAAGTAGTACCTACAATAGTAAATTTCATATACATAATATTATAATAACAGAATGGTATGTGGTAGAGTTAATCCAACATAGGTGTTAGACTTGATGTTTTTATGTTGTTGTGGCCAGCGGAGCTGCAGCTGGGGAAATAATGGTTTCTATGCAACTGTAGTTGAAAAGTTGGCTCGTTCTGCAGTACATATTTCAGGCCATGAAGACAAACACTGGGGGCCGTATCCTCTGGAATAGGTAATCCTTGGCGGCCCTGAATACTACTATTTAGTGGAAATTCTCAAGAAAGATGAACTTAGATAAAATTTATCAAAGTCCATTACTCAACAAAATATCTGGAGAAAATATTGAAGACGTTTCAACAATCATTACAATTTTTCTAAATTTATCTCAAACAAACAAAAGAAATCAAAAACCACACAAGCCTTGGTTTGACCAGGAATGTAGAGCATTAAAACAAAGAAATATGCATTTCATGCAAAACAACTCATATTCTGAAGACACCAAAGCTCTAAAGAAACAATACAACAAACTTATTCAACAGAAACGGATAATATATGAAGAACAACAAATATTAGAAAAATGCAAGAAATCTGAAATTAAACCTTGGGAAATGTTCAAAAAACCAGATAATATTACCATACCAATGAACATCAAATCACTTCAAACACACTTCAAATTACTGCTCGAAACTGAAAATGACTTAGATTTTGCTAATAATTATGACACAACAAATGAAAATGAACCAAATCAATGGTATAACAAAGAAATAACACAAGATGAAATAAAGACAGCAGTCAAATCTCTGAAATCTAATAAAGCAGCAGGTCCAGATCACACGTATAATGAACACATCAAAATATCATATGACTTTTTTCCAAGATTGGTGGCTCTTATTTTTCAATTTTCTTCTAAATTCCAAATCAATTCCAGAACAATGGAGAATTTCAAATCTGAAAGTGTTATACAAAGGGAAAGGCAACATCCTTGATCCTAATTCATACAGGGGCATCGCTCTACTAAATGCCTCTTACAAGCTATTTACCAAAATAATAAACAATAGAATTATGTTAAACATGGATTCAAAATTACCCGAAGAACAATTTGGTTTTAGATCTAGAAGAAATTGCCAAAAAGCAATCAACATCTTAAGAACAGACATCAGAACATCACTAAACACTCCTAAAGGTATGCTATATGGAACTTTCATTGACTTCCAAAAAGCCTTTGATTCTTTAGACAGGAAAATCTTACTACAAACATTAGAAACCATAGGAATCAAAGGAAAAATATTGAATACTATTTCAAACATACTGTCATCAAATTTTCTTACAATAGACAATGGCTTGGAAAAAACATCTTCTCCAATTCATCAAAAGAAAGGCGTAATACAAGGAGATCCACTTTCGTCAACACTATTCCTTTTCTATGTGAAAGATATACCAGAATTATTCAAGAAGTACTCTACTATTAAAACTTTGATGTTTGCTGATGATCTAGTGATATACACCTCCAACATTGAACAACTTCAACTAGCAACAAATGATCTACACCTCTGGTGCACTAAATCCAACCTAACCGTTAATATCTCAAAAACAAAAATAATAAAGTTTAGAAAAGGTGGGCAACTTAAACGATCTGATACAATAACATATAATGACCAACCAATACAATTTGTCAACGAATACAAATACTTAGGTATCATCCTGCAAACAACACTAAGCATCACCAAACAAATAGACCTGGTCAAAATAAAAGCAAATCATGCCACAGCTACAATCCAAAACTTACAATATCTAAGCTTGAATTCAATAAACAAAATATACAAAATGAAAATATGGCCTATAATAACTTACTGCTTTGAAGTAATTGCTAAAGATATAACCCAAACTCACCTTGAAAATACTGATAAAGCAAAAGCTGCCTTCTACAAAAAAGCATTGGGACTACCCAAAAACACTTCAAATACCCTGGTATTTCACATGGCTGGTGTGGAAAGAATGGGAGATGAAATAATATCCAAATACCAAAACTTAATACATCAAGATGAAATCAAAAAAATACCATGACCTCACAGAATCCAAAAATATGAAATTCTCCTATGAAAACTATACAGAAGGACCAGCTTTCAACAATAACAACTGGAAAAATTATGGTCAAAAGAACAGACACCTCATCACTCGTTATACCGCCCATGGATTCCACCACAAAATTTGTCATAGAAATGATTTCCATCAAACTTTTGAAAACTGCATCTGTAAATTGTGTTCCAAGGAAATTGTTGATAGATATCACCTTCAACAACACTGTGTAGATTCTTCCCTAACTACTCTACTAACCACCATTGACTCTATTGATGGAACTTAATTACCTTTATATGTTAATATTTTCAAGATAAATAAACTGTTAACAGACTTAGTAATATGTATGTAATTATAAAAGGGCTTAGACTATACTTATATGTAAAAGGCTAGATTCATTAGAAGGGTTTCTAATCTACTTATGTGAAGGAAATATGGGTTACAATTTATCTAGCAGAGTATACAATCAAAAAATGTATCCCTGTAAAAGTAAAGTAGAAAATGTCCATGTAAGATATCATAGAAAAATACCCAGGTATCTTGAATAATATAAATGTACAATTTAAATAGAAATGTATAATTTGAACATAAATGTATAATTGATCATCACTTATTTTGTGTAAACTGTACATTTTAATGTATACATGTAAAAAAAAAGAGAACATATAAATATGTATAGGTAAATATCTGTGTTGAGTTCTTTACTCAACATACATGCAAATATGTACATTTACATATGTATAGGTAGATATTTTGTATAATTATGTTGAGATCACCACTCAACATACATACAAACATATAGATAGGTAGATATCTATGTGTAATGTTTCTTTTCTTTTTCTAAAATTACAATTATTTCTTCTTCTCTTTTTGCATTTGTAATTTCTTGTAATTATAATTTTAATAAATAAAACTACCACTTTAGTGGTGAAATTTGTTAATAATAGTGGAAGGTAACCCTTAACTCTTGAGTCCTATTATCATGTGAACAGATACTCAAATAAAATAGCGAAACTACAATCTTTGGGTCGGGTCCGCTCCAGGGATCCATACGATATATTTTTAAATTACAAGTCTGGTGCCTTAACCACATCTGGCCCCGTAACCGCAGTGACCACCAATGCTTGGTCCAGCCCAAACTGTCAGTGAGACGAAAAAATAATAATGCCTGTACCTGTAACTGAAAGCTGTGCTGAAACGTTAGCAAACATTTTAAAGAGAATTTAAGCAACAATAAAAAGGAAAGTAAAAAAACTTTTAATGACAAATAATAGTACCTACACCTAGTTAGATGAATATCCAAACAAGTTATTTTTAAACTTCTCCAGTTTTATTTAATTTTTATAATATTCAATGTCAATAAATTTATATTTACTTTAATATCTCCTAGGTATTTATTTTCCAAGACTTCAGATGGAAAGTTTCTTTTATTTTTCAAAGCTTTTTCATGCTCGAAGCTTATTAAGTAGTATGAAGAAGAGATTTTTACTATTAGATTTTAAAACCTAATCTTTTCCTATGACATTTTATTACGTAAGAACTTAAATATTCTATTTTTGTGTACTCTAATCGAAATAGTTTAGTTACTGAACTCCGTTATCAATCCGTTTTTTTAATTATATAACTTAATGGGTGTTTAACAGCTCAAAAACATTCGATTTGATTTTTCACAACCCCCATCTAAGATGAATAATAAAAATATTTGTCGAAGCGGTACCTCGCAAAGTACCGGTTAATTGGTGACAATTAGTAGTGATAATCAAAGTGAACACCTACTATTATTTTATTATTCTAAAATTAGTAAAACATGCTTCTACACAAGTTTTATATACCATTTAGCTAGAACAACCAAACACCATTGGTGGGAACGAGAGAAAGAAAAGTCAGCTAGATAAACAAAACTCACATACAAGACATATATATTGCACATTGCATAAATAAAAGAATCACGGCGAGCATAAAAATATGTACGTATATGATGACCTGGTTCTCCATCCAGAAAGCTCTCACTCTCATAATCTCCAAATTTCACTTTTAACCGTCACAAAACGCACTCTGATTGGTTGATTTCAACGCAAAAACGAATCAGAGTGCGTGGTGTGTCGGTTGAAAGGGAGATTCGCGGATTTTGAGAGTGGAGAGTGTTTCTGGAACGGGCTATGTATTGTAGGTACATTTTACAATTCGATACATTCTCAACTATCAAAACAAGTTCTCCTGAATCTGTTGATATTTCTGGAAATTTTATTTGGTTTTCAGTTTTGTTTTGGATTTTTTTCTCAAGAATATTGAGGATGCTTTTCTTAAAACTCGATAGACTCCGTACAGGACCAGCAGGATCGGACTTAGCAGAACCAGAAGCACATCAAGTCCCAAGTGCTGGAACCAATACATGTGGAAGTAGTCTGGCTTCAGATGGTCCACATTGCCACCGGCTTTCAGTACATATTCCACCCACCAGACGGCAGTGTCGCGGGGACTCATCATCTGAGTTTTGGACAGCATGGAGACTCGCTGGACCGCTTTGGTGTAGCTGCGAAAAATCAGATTTGATATTTAATCAGTAAGCGTCACTGACACTATGAATGCATCACTACTTGTTCTGTCTCTAATATTCAACAATACCCAAGGCTTAGGACTTGGATAGGTGACAAACAAGAGTCATATTATGACTATTCAAATTCGAATCGTTGTGATGCTACCAATTTCCATCCCAAAGAGGCTGGGTTAATTTAATGTACATAGTTGACAATTTTCCAGATAAAAGCAATTAAAATTCTTTACTTGATACATGAGTAAAAAACATAATACTTCTTCTCCTAAGATAATTCTACCTTATTGTTGAGTGTGTTGTTGATGTGTATTATTGAGGTGAGTGAGACACAAAAACATGTTTGGTAACAGCTAACCTATCATTAAAAAAAGTTTATAGTTATCATAATTAATTCGTGTTAGTCACTTTCGTGATGTCACAACCAGTCCAACTCTAAATACTAAATATTTGCTGACCTTGGGACCTTAGGAACTATCGAACTCCAGGTTACAAGTCTGCCGCCTAATCGATCAAGCTACTGAGATCGGTTGCTTACCTATCATTGAACAGAATCGCAGCCATGTTGTTGTACAAAGTGTCTGTGGTGATGTCTTCAACTTCCATGAAATTGCCAACACCTAGACGGCTGATGATCCTCACATTATAGTTCTGGTCCCCGAAGAAAGGGATGGCGAGCATGGGCACCTCGTGATGGACACCTTCCTGGAGACTCTGCATGCCGCCCTGAGTGATGAACAACTTAATGTTCGGATGAGCTGGAAGAATTTGATAATAATCGACATCATCATCCATAAACAAGAGCGTACTGACATTGTGCCCGAAGTCTGGCAACTGTCCATTGCATCAGATCATTTCTGTCACATTCAAAACAAAATACTGGACCTTAACATAATATTATTAATTATTAAAATTATTATTTTCAATCATAATCGTAGGTAGTAGCTTTCGCCTGGTATATTTTCTGTTCCCCTAAATTATTCCTATTTATCTTTCTTCCATCACAAAATTCTCACCTTTGACATTCATCCACAAAGCAATAGACAAAGTCCCTCACCAGCCTTGTAATTATATTTATCTTGAAACTTATACCGACCTCAGCATCGAGCTGTCATATAACACAAATATGATAACTATGTATATGCTTAGCCATCACAGCCACATGCTTATCCAAAGTACTTCTGTCTTGTGCTCTTTCTTCCCATTCAACTACGTTGTTTGCTCCAATATCATCAAAGGATTTTCATGACTCCATTTTTATTGGAGGAAAGAATTTCTTTCCTCTGAGCTCTTTTTGGTTGGTTTTTTTTACGAGTCTTGGTCTTGGTTGGTTGACTTTGTAAATAACTTTTTATCTCACCTAGAATATCCACCTGTGGCAACCACTTCCTAAGGAGGACATTACTTGGACAGCCTTCAAGTTTCTCATCCTCCCACTTCCAAATGAACCGATAGTCTGGCAGTTTGGCGAAGGCTGCAAGAATGGCCGACCTGGTGGTTGAAGGCAGTAGGGCGCTCTTTACGTTGCTGCCTAGACTGAAATACACGATGCCCTTTTTAGCTCCTTGAACCCAGTCTGCGAGGTCCTGGAAGAAATAAATATGTTAGTTACCTATGGTATTTCTTTGCATTTTTTTTTTTTTTTTTTTTTTTTTTTTCAACAAATGTATCCCTGCCAATCCGAAAACCATTTTTTTTTTTCTTTCCATTTTGTTTATTTCTTCATAAAAGCAATCATAAGCTTAGGAAGTTTGCATAAGCTTGAGAGAGAATATTAAGAAATATTATTATTGTACAAATGAAAATAACCATTTAATTCGAATCAATTCACATAATATATCATCTAAAAAAACGGAATAGCATTTTTTAACCTCAATGGCCACACGGACACGTTACAAATACGTCACGAAAGAACTTTGAAGTACCAAGACAATAAAATATAAACAAATGTGTAGATGAACTGACGATAATGAAATGTCTATTATTATCGAACCAACTTTCTAGGGTTTCAGTGAATACTCCATACAATTAACACACCGACCTAACGAGATCTTTTGTGGCCAGTTGTATAAATTTGGTTTTAATGTTTCTTACATATTATACAAGGCGGGGGTTTTATATTCATTTGCAAGAAATTGTATCTACTACCTAAATCAACCTCACTCACACATGCTTTACTTCGGAGGAAACAAAATTTTTGCCACACCCAAAATCAAACTCAGGACCTATGGTCTACGAGCAGGTAGCACAATCGTTAGATCACGGAATACTGTAATATCCCTTTCTGGAGTCAATATCCCAACAGCCAGATAGAAGAACACAAAGTTTTCATTAACTTTCGTTCAAAACAAAATGAAGAATTAAAAATAACGTTTTTTTTGGATTTTAGTCGCTTTCAACTGCATAGACATATCACCACGGCGTTTCACCTTCTATTCGCTGGAAACTCACAAACCATCTATTCAAATTAACCACACCCAGCCTGAGTTGCCTAGGAATACCTTATATCACGAGGGTTCAAATTTTAATAGTCAACCATTCAAGTCCTAACCTCGCTCGACGTTGCTTGACTTCAGTGACTAAATGAGAACTAGTGTTGAGAAGAGTTTCAACGGACTAACATTGATTACTTTGATACTTACTTTCGGCAAAGGTTTAGAAGTTCCAATGTGCAACGGGCCTACATGAATCGTGTTCGGAAACACAGGCCGAGCATACTCGAATAGCCACGAAGAGGTGGACAGATGTAGAGATCTGTTCTGGAGCATGGATTGTGTGGAGGGACAGCTAGGACCGAAGTACTTGCGAGCCATTTCATCATGAACGGCAAACACGTGACTATGAAGGTAGAACCACTTGATGTAGACCACAATCACAATATTGTACAGGCGTTCCCAGAAATTCATTTTGTTGGTCGTGCTGATAACCATGTCTGAAAGAGAATTGTATGAAAAGTTATAAATTTATATTATCTAACCTTCTAATACCATTATTTTAAATTGTTATTTAATCAACAAAGGGTTGGGTGGAAGAGATTGCCATAGGCAATAACCCCGCCCTTTAGTAAGCACATATGTTTTTATATATTTTCTATTCTTTTTTATTTTTATTGTATATATTGTTTCCATTCTTTTTTTTTCATTGAATAATTATTTGTAGGTATGTACAAAATGTCCATTCATATCTATTAAAGCGTTGTATAATAATAATAATAATAATAATAATAATAATAATAATAATAGTAATCAAAAGTTGAATTTCCAAGAGTCAAACATAACATTTTTATTTATATAATTACAAGTTTCCAACAATCGCTGTTTAAACCTCACATAGTCAAAAATAATGTAGTTTTAAGATTTGGAGTAAACCTCCAAATCTAAACAAAAAACATCCTCACCTGGTACGTACGTGGGGTTGCACTCATTCCCCTCCCCCAAATCCCAAGCGCACAGGAGTGGCAAGGTGATCATTGCAATCAACGGAGGATGGCCCAGTTTGTGCACGAATCCTGTGTACGCCGGGTGCACGAGATTCTCGTAGAGGACTAGGTCAAATTTCGGCTTCTCCGCATCCAGATACCTGTGCCATTGAGGACATTAAATTTTTTTTTTTTTTTTTTTTTTTTTTTTTTTTCAATATAAATCCCACGTTGGGCATTTATTGATACATTACAATCTAGATTAAATCTAATAAGCAATTTTATTCTAAAAAGGTTATAGTAAAAAGTAAAATATATGTACATAAACATAAATATTCTTAAGTCTAGTTGAGGTGGTTACATTTTGCGCTGTACCGTTACGATGTATAAAAGTAATTTATACTAAATCAAATGGTTTCTTCCTCTTTAATCTTCTAACTAGGTCTGAAACATTGAGAAGATGGACGGCCTCAATATTTTCATGTACCTCTAGCCTCTGTTGATGTTTTGAGGCATAAATTTGCATTGTTTCTCTAACTGACTCAACGCCCAAGTCGCGGTGCAGTAAGTTGTTCCTAATGTACCATGGGGCATTGACAATGTCCCTTAGCACTTTGTTCTGAAATCTCTCTATAATGAGTCTGTTGGATGCGCTGGTACAGCCCCAAAGCTGGATACCATAGGTCCAAACTGGTTTCAGGACCTGGTTGTATAGTAAAAGTTTATTCTCGATGGGAAGTGGAGAGTAGCGTCCCATTAGCCATTTCATCTTGTTGTACTTCATATCAAGTTGAGTTCTTTTCTTCTTTACGTGTTCTTTCCATTTCAGTTTTGCATCGAGAGTCATTCCCAAGTATTTCGCTTGATTCGAGAAGGGAATGATTTTGTTATTGATGTAAATCGGTATGTAGGGCTGATTTCTGTTGGTAAAATCCACATGAACCGACTTACTATCATTTAGTCTTATTCTCCATTTTGAAGTCCACCTTTGAAATCTGGAGAGGGTTTGGTTGAGTTCTGATGATGTTTCTTCGGTATTATCTCCAACTACCAAAAATGCTGTGTCATCAGCAAATGTGGCAATAGTGTTTTCTTCTTCCTCGGGCATGTCACTTGTGTACAATAGATACAAGACTGGTCCAAGTACGCTTCCTTGGGGAACGCCTGCACATATTTCTTGTAGTTCAGAATATGCACCTTCATGTTTAATTCTAAAATACCGATTTGAGAGGTATGATTCAAGAATTTTGGCAAGTTTTTCTGGCAACATTTTTTTCAACTTGAATTTCAAGCCTTCATGCCATACTTTATCAAAAGCTTTAGTTACATCTAGAAATACTGCGGAGCATACTTTCTTTTCTTCTATTGATTTTTCTATCAGATGAACAAGTCTGTGCACTTGTTCTATGGTAGAATGTTTTTTTCTGAACCCAAACTGATGGTCTGGTATGAGTTTCTTGTCAAAAATGACTGATGTTAAGCGCTTGTATAAAAGTTTTTCGAACAATTTTGATAGCACAGGGAGCAGAGAGATGGGTCTATAAGACTTCAGCTCCTCGGGTTGTTGTCCTGGTTTCTGAATCATGATTACTTCAGCAATTTTCCATAATTGCGGCACATATTGTATCTTGAAAGCTGCGTTTATTATTTGTGTTATCCTAACGCAAGCTTTCCGAGGGAGTTCCTTGAGGACTTGACCTGTTATTAAGTCATATCCAGGGGATTTTTTCGGATTAATTTCTTTATCAATTGTTCTCTGTAGCTCTCTTACTGTTATGCAAGGGATATAGTAATCCTCTTCTTGATATAGCATATGTGGAAGAGGTTGTTCATTTGAATCTGGTTCGTTAGGATTAAATATTTTTGATAAATATTTAGCAAATAGTTGACATTTATTATTATTATCACGGATCCATTTACCCTCCGAGTCTCTCAATGGTGGAGATTGATTAATGGGTCTTTTGAGTGGTTTAATGGCTTTCCATAATGAGTAGTCTGAATTTTGATCTGGGGAAAGCTCACTAAGAAAGGTATTAATCGATTCCTTTTTTAAATCTTGTATTTCTTTACGCACCTTTTCTGATAACTTATTGTAAATTGTTTTATACAGAGGGTAGCGACTGTTCTGCCACTTCTTCCGTGCTCTCCTTTTTTCTTTTATGAGTGTAACAATTTCTTTGGGGTAATTTATTCCATGAAGTTTCTTGGAAACTTGAGGTGTATTGTCCCACGCAGACTTTTGTATAGCATCAACAAGATCTTCAAGAGCTTGATCGATTTGGTCTTCCGTTTCCAGAGGAGAATTTAAGGTTATTCTCTTTGATAGATTTATTTTGAAGCTGTCCCAATCAGTTCTTTTGTTGACCAGAACTGGATTGTTTGGTTTTGTGATAATATTTTCGCTGATGGTAAGAACAATAGCCGAGTGATCAGAGCACAAGTCAAGATGTTCATCAATCTTCATGTAGTTAGCAGAAATATTTTTGTAGATAAAAAAATCTATTAGATCTGGTATTTTTTGAGGGTCTGTTGGCCAGTAAGTGGGTTTTCCTGTGGATACATAGTCTCCATTATTTTCTTTCAAAGTCTTAAAAAGAATTTTTCCTCTTTCAGTTGTCATGCGAGACAGATTGTACAGATATGCCCTATGAAAGGTAGCAAAATAATTCCTCAATGTAAAAATTGTCAGGAATTTAGCCATACTAAAAATCACTGTAATAAAAAACCTCGCTGTGTTAAATGTGCACAAGGTCATCTGACCGCACATTGCAATAAATCCAGTGAGGCACGTGCCAAATGTGCCAACTGCGGTGGTGACCATCCAGCCAGCTATAGAGGCTGCATGGTTGCCAGAGAACTGCAAAAAAGAAAAAATATGCAATCCAAAAATATCCGGGCAAGTTTCTTGCCAAGTAAACAAGAAAACATTGTAAGACCTCCTCAAGGTCAAAAAGAACCCCTCAGAGCAGTACAAAGAGGAGTTTCGTACGCAAAGGTAGTAGGATCACAAACCAGCCAAAGTGATATTCAACTAATCTTGGCTGGTATAAAAGACCTAAAGATAGAAATACTTAATATGAAAGAAAGAGTAGAAAAAATTGAAAACCGGTCAAAACCGGGCCCAAAACCTAAAAAATCATGAAGAGTATATCTATTCTTGCCTGGAATGCTAATGGACTCATAGCAAGAAAAAATGAGCTCCAAGTGATACTAGAACTAAATAATATTGACGTGTGCCTCATCAGTGAAACACACATGACAGATCAACACTTTTGCCAAATAAAGGGTTATACATTTTATCATACCATCCATCCAAGTAATAATGCTCGTGGGGGTAGTGGTATATTCATTAAAGAACACCTAAAACATCATGAAGACCTCAAGTTTCAAACCGAAAGCATACAACTGGCATCTATTGCAGTCCATACAATGCAGGCTCCAATAACAATTGCAAGTATCTACTGTCCTCCTGGGAAAAGATTAACAGAAAATGATCTCAATCAAATTTTCAAAGAAATTGGCAATAGATTCATCATAGGCGGAGATTTCAATGCAAAGCATCTACATTGGGGACATTAAATCAATGAAAATACTGCAACAGTGTTTTTTTATAATTTCTGGAGCTTTTGAAAACCTTTTTTGATTTTTTTGGTTTAGCTTTCACGACGGGAGTTTTACCTTCCATTTGCTGGAAACTCACAAATCTGCTACCCACATTAACCTCAGCCAGTCTGGGTTGATTCGGGGGTTCAAATTTGGATGAATGGTCAACCGTTCAAGTCCTCGCCTCGCTAGATGTTGTTTAACTCCAGTGACTGAATGAAAACTGCTGTATTCAACGTGCCATTGACGTGAGGATGAAGACCTTTTTTGGGTTTAAAGTCGCATTCAACTGAATGTCAGATCACGACGGGGTTGTTAACCTCCATTCGCAAGAAACTCAGAAATCTGTTACCCACATTAATCTCACCCAGCATGGGTTGGCCCGGAATGCCAGCATCACGAAGTCTTCTTCTCGCTGGATGTTTCTTAACTTAAGTGACCCTACAAGAACTGAATATTAAGTGCTGTCCATGTTTCAAAGTAGATGATCAAATACATGTGACGTATCATGAAGTCATATCAATGACATAAGCTTACTAATAATAGAATTGTCTGACGTATACCCAGTCCTTTAGGATGTGATAGCTGTAATCTAAGAATTCTCAATAAGGGGTCTCACTCACAATCATTGCTTTAGTACACAACAGATACAGAAGCACTTCAAACACGCAACATCCTCTCAATTAAATAAAATATACTGACATTATCTACCGTCACATACACTCGTCGTTTGTTCAACTCTATGGGGAAAACTTGTATGTTGGACGCTACTTTTACAGATAAGCTATCATATTGAAAAGTTATCATAAATATGTGTGTTAATTACAATAGTGCTATCACAACTACTCAAACTCGACTTTTCTAAATTTATCCTTTACATGAGACTCGAACCACCGACTTCCGCATTACGCCGCCTTATCGATCAAGCTACTGAGGTCAGTACTTTTACAGATAAAGTCAAAACCCGAAATTCTGACAAGGCAAACAAATCAATGTGAAAACTTACTTGATGAAATCCTGCACAGGCTTTGAGGAGAGCACTACATCCGTCAATTTGTTGGCTCCCGGTACAAAGTCCAACATGAGTTTCAGACCCGTCTGTTTTCCTTGCAGATTAATGAGGGGCTCCGCGTCATCACTTTGTCCCTTCCAATAGTTATAGCTGAAGGAGATGTCGATCTCTGTGTAGTTTGGGATTGGTGTCTGCGAAAAATTAGATAAGATCTCATTATACAGTAGAATCGCGCTAACTCGAAAGCCCGATAGGTCGAAAATCCCGTTAACTCGAAAGAATTCTTTGGCCCTTGTCGAACTTCGCTCCTTCTTGAAATCCCGATAACTCGAAACTCTCGATAGCTCGAAATACCGCTTCTGTTCCCCTTGAATTTCGAGTTAGCGGGATTTATCCTATAATGATAATTTTGATTGAAACACTAAATCTCGAGAACCACAAGTCGAATTGATCTGTTATTTTCCATGAATACCAATGACAGTTTAACCTAGGTGTCACGCTATTCAAACCATTACTTGAACACAAAAATGTCAACCTTTGAGCTCAAGATCACACACTCTACATTGGTGGATACTACAGGATAGGTTTAAAAGTACTCGTACATAATCTATATTTTGGTTCAGACTTACCCGGAAAGGGTTGGGTGTGATGACAGTGAGGTTGTGTCCTGCCTCAGCCAAAGCCCGGGGCAGTGCTAGTAGTGGCATCTGGTGACTGTAGGAAGCTGTTGGGAATATGGCCAGGATATTGGCTGCGTCCACCCTGGCTGTCCATAGGAGACACAGGAAGAGAGTGCTCAGGAGGCTGTGGTGTCGGGTAACTTGTGAGGACATGGTCTGAAATTAAGACATTATTTTCAAATGTAATTTAATTTCAATATGAAATTTTATTGATAAATTATACACTAAGCAAAACAAAATAGGGGCCACCTGTATTTTCTAAGATCATCTTGTATAGTACACCTTGGATTAAAAGTTTATTCTTGTTATCTTACTTATCTTGTTAATTAGACGTGTAGGTATGAATTGTGACCTTAACTTGAATAGATGGCATGAGGTAAATGTCATTATTTGAGATAATAATCAAAACAGTTAATATTCTTATCGCGAGCGGTTTGGTTGATTACCTTAATATTTTTTCTTAATAACTTTTCCTCTTGATTTAAAGTCACTTTTAGTGTTTCTTATCGACATGCCGAGGGTTCGACACCATTTAGGTCAAGAATTGCGTATCAGAGCCGTAACTCTACTTAAAGAGGGCCTTTCTCAGCGGAGTGTGGCCAACAGGCTTCAAGTGTCACGGCGAGCCATTCAAAATCTATGGAGTCGTTACCAAGAGACTGGAAATTTATCAAGAAGACTAGGAAGTGGGAGACAGCGCTGAACCACTGTGAGAGAAGACCGATTTATAGCCAGGACAGCCCTGCAGGAACGGTTCACATCCGGCCCCCGCGTACAAATGGACCTCCAGGAGTACTCGAACACAGTTGTAAGTGCTCAAACTAATCACAATAGATTGAGAAAGGTACAAAGTCGCTCTAGGAGAAAAGTTCGTAAACCTAAACTTAGTTCTGGACACCGCGCTGCAAGATTTAGGTGGGCCAGAGAACACCTGCACTGGACTGATGAGGAATGGAAGTTTGTGCTCTTCTCGGATGAATGTAAAGTGAAATTTGAAAGCGACGATAGACGTATTTGAGTGTTCCGATGCTCAGGAGAGAGGTTTCAGAGCTCTTGTAATCATGAAGCATCCTCATGGGGGGACCAAGTGTTATCGTGTGGGGTGGCATCAGTAGCAGAGGGAAAACCGATCTGGTTTTCCTTGTTGACGAAACGGTAACCTCTCAACTTTGTGTGGATAATGTCACCGTTCCCCATGTGCTTCCATTTAGCGAAAGAACCGGGCCCAACTTTATCTTCATGCATGATAATGCCCGCCCCCATACGGCAAGAGCCACTGTTGAGTTACTTCAAGCAGCGGGGATCAGAGTTCTCAGCTGGCCAGCGATAAGCCCAGACTTCAATCCTATTGAAAATGCACGGGGTTACCTTAAGAAGGAGATTAAAACCCTAAAAGACCAGATCCAGACTCAAGATCAGCTCATGGAGGCGTTAACAGCTGCTAGGAACAGGATTCCGGAAGAGCGCATCCATGTACTCATCCAAAGCATGCCAAGAAGAGTCCAGTCATGTGTAACAGATCGTGGAGGTCACACTCGGTACTATTTTTTTTTATTTATTTAAAGCCCCAATTTCACTCAAATCAATGAGCAAGGGCCTCCTTAAAAAGGGTATTTATTGAGTGTGAATTAAATTTACAATGAAAAATATTTTAAAAATAACTTAAGACAATACAACAATACATTAAAATATTAAAGGATTAAATTGTTCATGAGTAATCAAGGAATAAAAGTTAAGCATCAGTTTTAATAATGGTCATTTCATGATAAATTTGTTGATTGTATATATAAATGCCTGTAATTAGTCTTGTTTGGAAACAAATTAAATGTTACATGGTGAGAGGTATTCGAACCCTCCCACCTGTCCAAATTGATTTCATTTTGGTTTGTTTATCTGTTTATTATTACTACATATCAGTTAGGGTTCAAACCCTCTGCAAAGTGTAACAGTTTATTTAATAAATATATAAGGTTCAATTAAATAGTTTTCCATTCTTCTCTATCTCGCGCCCGTCTCATCCAAAGGGGTCCAGCTCGCGCCACTATTTCGTCCTTCCATCTCTTCTTCTGTCTTCCTCTGTTCCTCTTCTTATGCCTTGGTATCCATTCGGTGATTATTTTTGACCATCTGTCATCTTGAGTCCTCATCATGTGTCCTGCCCATTTGAATTTTAGATCCGCTGCTACATTTTCTGCTCTTTTGACTTGAAGCTGATTTTCTATGACTCTAGTTCTAACTTTTTGCTCTAGTTTTATATTCAATATGCTTCTCATGATTTTATTTTGGGTAGTTGCTATCTTCCTTTGGTGGTTTTTGTTCATCGCCCATGTTTGACATCCATAAATAAGTGTAGGGAAAATGCAGGTTTGTAGGACTTGACCTTTTGTTTTTGTGGACAAGTTGCCTTTCATAATCTTCTTAAGACTCCAGTATTTTTTCCAGGTGAGATTAATCCTCCGATGGATTTCTTCGTCAAGGTGTTTTTTCATCACCATTGTTTAGCCCAGATAAACATAGGCATCTTCGTATTTTAGTTCTTCTTGACCCAGCATTATTGTTAATTTTTCACTGTTTGTCATTACCTTGGTTTTATTTGTATTCATCTCTAGTCCTCGAATTGAACTCTGAATTTTTAGTTCGTTTACCATCTTTTGCATTTCACTGTGACTTTCTGATATCAGCACAACATCATCCGCAAAACGCAAGTTGTTCACCTTTTTCCCATCTATAGCAAGACCATATTTCTCCCAGTTTAGGTCTCTAAATATGGTTTCCAGGATGGCATTAAAAATGTCCGGCGATGCTGGGCAGCCTTGCCTTACGCCCCGTTTAACAGAAAATTCTCTACCATTTCTGTCCAAAGAGATAAATGCTTTTGTTTTATCGTATATTTCCTTTAATATTTTTATATATATGTGTTCTATTCCAAAAAGTGTCAATGTCTCCCAGATATAGCGGTGTTTTACGGTATCAAAAGCTTTAGAGTAGTCGCAAAAGGTAATGTATAGAGGCACATTGTATTCATGTCCTTTTTCTATTATCTGGTTGACGGAGTGTATATGGTCGATTGTTGAAAAGGTTGGTCGGAATCCTGCTTGTTCACACGGTTGGTTTTCTTGCAATTTTTTTGAAATTCTTTTCTGAAGCATTTTCATAAATATTTTATATAGGACGCAAGAGAGTGTTATGGGTCTGTAGTTTGTTAGTTTGTCTCGCCTGTCTTTCTTGTGTAGCAGTATGATTTTGCTGATCTCCCATTGTCTTGGAATTTTTCCTTGACATAATATTTCTGTGAATAGGTAGGCTATTGCATCTTTTACTTCGTCTTTTCCTGCTATTATTAATTCATTTGTGATGTTGTCAACACCTGGTGCCTTGTTCTTCTTTAGATCTTTTATTATAGCCTCTATCTCTTCTTCTAGTATACTGATATCATTTCTACTTATTATCTCTTCATAATTTCTTTCTATTGTATACATTTCATTTTCATCTTTTTCTGGGTCATTGTACAATTTTTCATAATATTTGGTTGCTTCTTCAACAATTTCTTCACGGTCATATATCATCTTATTGTTACTTCCCTCAATTTTTTGTATCCAGCATTTTGAGAAGTGGTTGAGTTCTTTATTAATGTTTTTTGTGGATTTTGTTGTTTCCATTATTTCTTTAATGACTCTGTCTTCGTAGTCACGTATGTCTTTCCTTATTTCTCTTTTCACCAGTTTCCTTATCTCTGCATGCTCTATTTTTTCTCTCACAGTCTTGTTCATCTTTTTGTTTAGTGTTTCCCTCTTCATGATTAGTTCTTTGGTCTTTTCTGTTAATTTTTTAGTTTTTACTCTTGTTGTTGGTTTCTGTTCCTTGTTTTCTTGTTCCACTGCCAACTTTATGCTATTGATAATTTTATCATAGATACCTTGAACGTCAAGCTGTTCGTGTATGAGAAATTCTTCATTTAGTTTTTTACATAGATGGGTTTTGAATGATTTTTCTGAGTTCTTTATCTTCATTATTGTATTCTTTGTTTTGATGTGTTTTCTTTGCTTACTTGTACTAACATGACACTGGAGCATTCTGTGATCTGAATTAAATTTTAGATTGCTAACAATTTCCATTTTCCTAACACTGTCAAGATCATTACACAGAATATAATCTATCTCATGTGTTGTGTCTTTCGGTGAACGCCATGTCCATTTTTCTTCTTTTGAACCTCCGAAATATGTGTTAATAATTTTCACATTTTCTTCACATGCAAAATTAATAAGTGTTTCACCTCTTTTATTTCTTTTGCCAACTCCAAACTGTCCCATGATTTTATTTTCTTCCTTTCTTCTTTGTCCTACACTGGCATTGAAATCGCCAATTATCCAGTATTTTGCCTTATTTTGATATTTGTTTTTCATTAATTCACTTGTCTCTTGGATTTTTTCATAAAATTCTTCTACTTCGGTGTCCGGATGACTAGATGTTGGAGCATGTATTTGTGTTATTACATAGATGGTTGAATTTATATCCATAGCTAGAGTCGCAATTCTTTCTGTTATTCCTCTGAATTCAAGAACATTGTTACTCCATTTTTTGTGTATTAAAAATCCACTCGGTACTAAGGAGCCGATAAATTTCAATTTCTTCTTGGTATGCTGTTGTGATGGTTGAACAAGCGTCCTAACTTTCATTCTCAAGTTTGTTCTAAAACGACCATTTTCAAAAAATAAATAAAAATCTTGAAATTTTTTCATAAAAACTCGTTTGTTTATATCAAAATAGTTAGAGAAGAATGTATTGGAGTAATTTCAACCTTTCATTTCATATTAAAACCTATACATTTGAAGTAGTAGGTCCGAATCTCTAAAAATACTTGTGGCCCTTATTTTGTTTTGCTTAGTGTAGTAAATGGGTCTGGGCTCTATGGTATAGATTAAAGTAAATGGATCTGGGCTCTGTAGTATACATTAAAGTAAATGGATCTAGAATTATAGTATAGATAGATTATAGTAAATGGAACAGATCTTGAAAGAAAACTCTGCATTTTTCAAATTTTGTGAACTGAGAGTTTTTTATGGGATGGTTTTTTTATGTCCTCCTAATACTAATATACCTACTCACAATTACATGCATATAGTATATGCTCCGCATTGCAACTCCACAAAAGAAGATTTTTCACTTGTTTTGAATTTTTGTTGTTGTGATCTGTTGAATAAATCTCACATTTTGGCTTTCAGCTTTAGGACGTTCTTTTTAGCCTGGTCAGGAGAATTCAATCATGTTAACCTGATCGGCAGTACAGGGATCGATAACTTTAATTACACTAAAAAAAGAGTGTTTCACAGACTTTTTATTTGGTAGTCGTGAAACAGGAGCTACTATATGTAGACGCTTGTGGTCTGTGTTGTAGCCTACCCATCCCGTAGTATAGCTCCCTTTTGATGGGTGAGAAGTGACACAATACTTCCCAATTAGGTGCTGGGTCAACACGAGCGCACCGGAAGGTATCCCTTACAAACAATTGTAAACAAATTAAGAATACAAATTTTTGTCGGCGCGGGGGATCGAACCCGGTACCTTCCGCATGACAAGCGAGTGCTTAACCACTAAGCTAATCGCGCGCTCTATGCAAGAAATAATTTATTGACACATTGTGTTTTTCATTAGAGTAGTTGTTATAACTATTTCGTTGTAATTCATATCATGTGGTTTATGTTTTTATTATAAAGCTCAACTCCACAGACAAAAAATGTGTGTAAGTAAAATTTACTGTGGTATAGCCGGAATAACAGTACGTATAAAGAATTTACGAGTAACCGCACTATCTAATTTGACTGATAATTTCTATGATTTTATGTAAAAATAATAGTAGAAATACCTAATAACCCAGTTCCGGTTGCACATTATTGAAGATCCATAGTGTTATACTATATTGATCATATTCAATAATAGTCAAACTACTTAAAACATGTAGCATAGTGATAGTTCATGGTGCTCCATGGACCCGGTAGATGCGGGTTCGAATCCCGACCGGAGCGGAATATTTTGACCGAGTTTTTACCTTTCCGGCATGGCATAGATGTTAAGGTAAAAAAGTGCCCTGAAGTAATGCGAAAACGATTCCAGGGCACAACTACGTAGAAGAAAAAAAATATACATTGTGCTAGTTGTGAATATATTTTGGCCAAGACTGAGTTCTTACCTTGTGTTATTCCGTTTTACGAAGATTATCACTAAAATTGACTAGTAAGACATTTCTATCACAAATTATAACACAGACTGAAGAGTTGCAATATTAATAAGAAAATAACAGATAATTAAGTTATAATAGGACTCACTTAAAAAAATATGCAAATGGATGAGGAAAATCACAATAAAAAAAAAACACCTAACTTAAAAAAAAAGAAACTAATAATATTATTTATTATTTTTTTTAGAAATAAAAAATGTTTATTTTTACAAACTCTACAATTCACCGGTAATGTACAACGCTTAGAATTTGTCTTGGCTAGAAATGTGGTATTTTTCATACTTAATCACTATGGTTGTGTAATAAAAGTTGCTTATCAGTGGTGATAAGAAATACTAGTCACTCACTTATCAAAATCTATAGGAGATTAAACTCCCGCCTACCTGTATCTGAATCATGACGTATAATCTTCTGTCAATATGTAGTGCAGCTAATCAATAAATAAACAATATACGTGTTTTCTTTTTCTTAGATCCAATTGAAGTAGACCTTGGCTTTGATATCTTATTATTAATTATTTATGAATATAGACATATTATGTATAAATAATAATGAAAAAGAAATAGACAAAAATGCAAACAATATTAACAATAAAAATAAGAAAAAAAATACACTACCAATTATGGACACAATACTTCCTCGTGATCGATTCACATTGTATACAAGTGGCAATTTTGAGATATTATACTAAATCACTTGTATCTCAGATAACAAGTAGTTAAAAGTTATCATACATTTGTGATAATCATATATAGGTATGCCTAATTACTCAAACCTGCCTTACTGAAATTAATTATTCCTAATCGCCATGCTTGAGACTACAACCAACGACCTCAAGGTTACTAGTCCACTGCCTTACTGATTTAGCTAGTGGGTTGGTTGAAACAAGATGAAGAACCCAAGTTTGGATGATTAATGACAACCAAATAACCCCATACCGGCCTCAAGATGTGACTAGCGTCTCACACGTACACCAGAGTCTTTTAAAGTAATGGTCCATTCAGGCGCGGCCAGTGCTAAGGAGCCGCAGAACTGCAGCACCCCAGGAAACAAAAGAAAAAGAGGATTTTCTCAAGTCCTTACTCGTACACAATGAAAACTATCACATACTTCTAGAATAATTATTAATGAAGAATTTATTATGAGTGACATGGTAAACAAACTCAAACTCTTTAGACACTGAAAGTACGATTCTATAAATGCCATTTTAGTCCTGTTAATGTGGTAGCACACCCAAAGCATTATCCCACCGGCCGCGTCTGGATCTTAGATGATGTTAATAATAATAACACTCTTTAGTGGAAGTAACCACTCTTTAGTAAAAGGTAACTACTATTTTTTAGCCAGCCTAGCTGGCACATTCCGGCTCCGCTCAGGCTGGTTGACGTTCATTGGAGTAGCTGGTGTGTAAGTTTCCAGCAAATGGAGGGTAGTTCCGTTGTGATATGACCATGCAGTTGAAAGCTACGTTTAACCCAAAAAATAAAATAATAATAACAATAATAATTTGGTTCTTATAGTCAAGTGATTCACGCGTTAGTGTGGTAATCCAGATAGCGTAGGGATGCGTTATTTCGAATCCCACCAAGAGCATGAATTTTTGCTCATTACTTTAAGTTCGTGACCACATAATAATAAATCTTTGAGGATTAGGTGGTAGGAAATGTATTCAGCATTAAACTCACCTGATGGTCACCTTCCACTAAAGGAATTTATTATTATTACCCTAGGGTCTAGGTAAAGTATAGGGCTCCGTTGTGTTCGCGCCCTAATGATGGAAACTTGAAACTCCTGCATTTGATTTGACTGATTAGCTATTGAGTAGTTATAAATAATTACTAGTAGTCACTGACATAGACCCAGCTCATTCTCTGGCTCAAGGTTTTCTTCAAACTTATTATTTCTTTAATGAGCAGCTTGGTCATTCGCACTAGACACTCAAGGTTCAAAGTTCACTCCTCTTTAAGTGGTTGAGTACTTACCATGAAGGTACCAATAAGTATTTTCTGTATGCTGTGTAAATTGATCGTCGGCGTCGTTTGGATGGTCCAGACAAGTCATAAAGTTTCAGCTCGATAGATTTAACCGTTCAAGAGTTTGTTATATCTTGTGGCAGACGGCCCGGCGCATGGAAAAGAGCTCGTTTATAGGTTTTTTCTTCATTCATGCATTAGGTGGGATCCGAACCACATAGTACCTGGATTACCAGAATAGCGCCTTCGCCACCTGAATCACCAATACATGATGATCTACGAGTAAGTTAGGTTAGGTCATTCCTTATTGTTTGGTTAGACAAGGTCTACTTTATGGGAGACTATAGAAATTAAGTAACGACTTTAGTGTTTTCTTTTTTCATTTAATAAATTGTTTTATTTGTACATTTTGGTTTGTCAAGTCTGACTGCAAGACTAGACAAACCTAATGCTAATTAACCTATCTGAAACAAGATTTAAAATGAATGTCTCAGTGTTTGTCCTTATGCTCTTACTCTGCAATGTGTATTGTCTTGAGAAAAAGTTCGCAAAAACTATGCCCAAATAATCTCCAGTGATATATCACATCCGATAATATCCGAGAAATATACCATCAATAACGAAAATATAAACAACAACCAGGTTTATCGTACGACGGATTATCACAAATCAAGGAAGCTATAGTTCCAATCGGTTATTGTGTCTTCAGTTTTCCTCTGGACATGTTGCTCAGAATCAAGACGAGTCTGTATACTCCATACAGTGCCAGCACCACTGGAGCTAGCAGAACCAACAGCACATCCAATCCATAGAACTGGAACCAATTCAAGTGGAAGTAGTCTGGCCTCAGATGGTCCACATTGCCACCGGCTTTCAGTACATATTCCACCCACCAGACGGCAGTGTCGCGGGGACTCATCATCTGAGTTTTGGACAGCATGGAGACTCGTTGCATGGATTTTCTGTAGCTGAAATTGATGAAAACAGAGATCTTATTTTTTTAAGAAGTGAGAGTGCGATTAGCTTTTATTAAGGGAATTGATCTTATAATGAGCATGGGATTTAGGTACACGGCAGTGCACTGGAAAATTTCAATAATAAAGAACTAATTTAACTATTTCTTTAATAGCAAGACTCCACTGGCCTTCTTTTTGAGTACTTGTACCGACTGTGTCCATCGCCATTCTAAATAATAGTCAAATAGTGACCTTTCTGTGAGTTAACACGTTCGAATCTGCCCCGAAGCATAGGTTAGATAGGATTCTGCTGATAAATATTCTTATGAAGAGTTACATTGAAACCGTTTACCAAGATCTTGTTATTGGTCCTCCCAGCGGATTGTTGGTCATGGTCACTCACCTTTCATTGTGCAGAATCTCATGTATGTGGCTGTGCAAATTGTCCGTACTGATGTCTTCAAACTCTAGGTGAGATCCAATACCAAGGCGGCTGATGATTTTCGCGTTGTAAGGTTGATCACCGAAGAAAGGAACAACTACCATAGGAACTTGAAAGTGCACAGCTTCCTGAAGACTTTGCAAGCCGCCCTGAGTGATGAAAAGCTTGATATTCGGATGAGCTGGAAAACGTAAAACATAATAATGAAGATAGCAGCATTGGGCTGGATATGAAGAAATCATGATGATAGAATCGTGCCGTCAGAATGATGATTTTTAGCTTTTCAAATGATATCCTTACGAGGATGGTGAATAATTGCCAAGGCCCCTAGAATAACGTCACTCGCAGTGACGTCAATCTGTTAAACAAGAAATGTTTTCTTTCGAGAAAGTTCACTAGGAAAATAAGTATGACCAATTGGCCAGTGCAAATCCATCAAGGGGGGTATTACAGTACCTGTTGTGTTTTTTGTTTCTCAGAGTGATGCTTTGGTAGATCTTTATACTTAATAAATGAAAATAAAAAGTCGGTAACTACTTGAAAAAACATTAGGAAAGATGGTTCAGAAATGATAATAAAAGATTTAAAATTTACACTTATTTGGACAGCATTCACTGTCAGAAGAGAATGCCGAAGGCATTATCACCACCCTTGATCAGGCTTCGTTTATATTTATTTCTCAACTTGTTGCCATGTTCATTGTATAATAAAAGAAATTAAGCTTGATCCAATTGTTTATAAATAAAAAAATCACTCAGATAGGCTAGAGGCATAGCTTTTAAATATTTTATTTATTATTTACTGGAACCTTTCTCTTACCTAGAATATCCTGCTGAGGCAACCACTTCCTACAAAGTACATTGCTAGGCAACCCTTCGAATGCTTCATCTTCCCACTTCCAAATGATCCTGTATTCTGGAAACTTGGCAAAGGCAGCCAAAATCGCAAACTTTGTGTTTGGATCTAGTGAAGCACTCTTCATGTTGCTTCCAAAACTGAAGTAAATGAAACCATTCTTGGCTTCTTGAATCCAATTTTCAAGGTCCTATAACAAGTCAATGTAAATATGACATGGTATGATTACATGAAGAATAGAAAAGTCTAATCGCGACATTTAAAAATACAGAATATACCTAAACAAAACTAAATCGCGTTATTACGCAGTCTTCTAATCTTTCTCCAAATTCTATTTTTTTTTTTAATTTATACTTTAAAAAATAAAGCATTTTGACCGTTAAAGTCTTTTTCTGGTGTGTTTATTATCACTGTCAATATTTCTGTTACTTTGTTCGGCAATAAATCCGTCAGTTTTTGTATCACTTATGATTGATTGCTGTTGCTGCTATAGTAAATTTACCTTGGGTACTGGTTTGGTAGTTCCGATGTGCATTGGACCAACATGAATCGTGTTTGGAAACACAGGCCGAGGATACTCGAACAGCCACGAAGAGCTGGACAGATGTAGAGATCTGTTCTGGATTATGGATTTTGTGGAGGGACAGTTCGGACCAAAGTATTTGCGAAGCATTTCGTCATAAACAGTGGAAATCCCTAAGATGGGGCCGACGTACACTCTCACGTAGATAGTGAAGAGGTAATTTCGTAAGCGCTCCCAGAAGTTCATCTTGTTTGTCATGCCTAGCATCACATCTGAAAATTTAGGATTTTTTACAACAACACCTATTAATAGCAGATTTAGGGCGAAATTAATAGACAAAATCGAGTTCTCAAGCCATGACTTATCATTATTTTTCCCTTTCTAAGAAAACACGCAAAATATAGACTTAACTCGACATTACAAAAACACCAAATAATTCCCCCCTTAGAAGTTTTTTCAATAACAATCATACAAAGCAGATTTAGACTCATAATACACTGGAGAAATGTTGGCATGATGGGAAAACTCGTTTTGAGCGGACAGTCTAAGTAAATCATTCCTTGTAATTATAAGTAATTAATTCAATTGACTGAAGGTTGCTCTAGGTAATTGACTTCCTTGTAACTTCACTTGTGTGAACACAATACATGTGAGCCAACATTACATTACTATTTTTCGTCGCCGTATGACCATGTATTTAAAAGCGAAGTTGAAAGGAACTAAAATTAAAAGAATCATCACATTTTAAATCAGGATTAGCCGGTCATATGATGTCAAGGTATCATTATGAAAACCCCATGTAAAAAAAACCAAGATCCTTTACCTGGCACAAATGAGGGATTGAATTCAGTTCCTGAAAAGTCCAAAGCGGTCAACAATGCAAATGTTGTTATCGTGATCATGGGTGGATGTCCCAATTTATGAAGAAATCCAAAATAAACCGGGGTCGATATTTCTTCGTACAAAACCAAGTCAAATTTTGGCTTCTCCACATCCAGATACCTACGAACAGAAAGTGAATGAACTGATACTGACAGACATAAAAAGTACATGTGGGTAGCAGGTTTGTGAGTTTCCTGCGAATGGAGGATGATATATTATGACCCTCCGTGATATGACCATGTAGTTGAAAGCGACGTTAAACCCCCCTAAAAACTTAATTTATTGGAAATAATCTGTTGGTTTCATTTTGAGTAATTACCTGATAAAATTTTGTATAGTTGGTGAGGAGACAACCAGTTCTGAAATCTTATCTGCCCCTTTCAGAAACATGGATATAGCTTCGAGAGGACCGATTTTGCCTTGAAGATGTATGAGAGAATCTTCATTTTTGTCAGTTTTCTTGTTCCAATAGTTATAGGAGAAAGATATGTCAATCTCTGTGTAGTTTGGGATCTTCTCCTGAAAATAAAAGACTGCTGTACAGAACTACTGTATGAATGTACATTGTACATATTATTATATGTATGTATAGAAAAAATAAATATTTAAAATTTGTTTCGAATGCTTGGTTAAATAACGAACTTTCACGTTTATTATGTATCAAACTTTAAAACATGAAAATAACTAATTCTGAATTTGTAGATGATCACAATCGTGATATCACAACACGCTTTACTAAATCTTGGATTAACTTGGGACTTGAACCACCGACCTCCAGATTACAAGTCCGCCGGCTCACTGATCAAGCTACTGAGATTGGTTATGTGACTACCTAAGCAGACGAAATATTATCACCTGAGGGCTTTTAACCTTTGAACTATTGGACAATCAAATGTCATTAATACCTTATACAGACCATTGGTTTATCATTCACTTACTCGGAAAGGGTTGGGTGTGATGACAGTAAGGTTGTGCCCTGCCTCAGCCAAAGCCCGGGGCAGTGCCAGTAGTGGCATCTGGTGACTGTAGGAAGCTGTTGGGAATATGGCCAGGATATTGGCTGCGTCCACCGTGGCTAACCATATTGTACACAATAGAATGGCTTTTAATGAACACTTGTATCTCTTTAGTCCAGAAATGATATTATTTAAAATTATGAAAGACATTTTCTGAAACGATAAGTACAAGTTTGAAATAAATCTTCGAATAAAATAAAATTAAAAATAATTATTTTAGTTTATTACAGTATTATGTCAGATACACAAAAAATCTTCAAAGTAGAATCTTTACGAATAAACGGACTTGATATAATATCGACTGTTCTATCACGAATGAAATAATCTATAACAAGGTTTAGTAAACTAGTGTAACGATGATATAGTGATCACATTGCATACATAACAATTCTACCTGAGCAATTACATTTTTTGGAGTTAATAATAGATGCAAATATTTACTATGTATTTATAATCAGGTATCAGGTATAGCCCCTATCAGGTATTATGTTGTGTATATTTTTAAATAACACGTATTATTTCTCTTGACGATAAAGATGTTATCTAAGTCCAATAGATTATACTATGACTAGCTTGAATGGCGTTTTTGGTACAACTATTATCTAATAGATAAGAGGCTGGTGTTTCGGAAGTTCACTCACTCGTGTATAGTAAATGACTTCATGAGTATGGACTATGGATATTAATTATAAAAATTAACTCTGCTATCATAAAAATTTCGTCTTGAAATTTTCACATGAAATTACTGATTTTTCAGTATCGATAGTTTTGAACAAGAAACAATCAAGAAATAAACGCAATATTTTAACGATAGCGTATCTGTGTTATGGTTTCAAGTGCATGAGGTCTACAGTTATGATGAAAGAAATTCTGTTACATGTGTCAAATTAACCCTCTATTTTAATCAAAGATAAACTTAAGTTGTAAGGATGTACTGTACATCAACAATATGATCGTTGACTACAAGTGGTACTTTGTTTTTTTACTTTCCTTATCCTATAATAAGGAAAGTATTGTATTCGTCGAAAATTTGACCTACCCAGGTTTTCACATTTCTGGACGAATCATAGCCTCAGGATACCAAAAAAGTTGTTTTCAGCCATTGGTCCGTGCGTCTGTCTGTGTGTCTGTGTGTGTGTGTGTGTGTGTGTGTGTGTGTGTGTGTGTGTGTGTGTGTGTGTGTGTGTTGTGAACAGGATATCTCGAGAACGGTAAGAGATAGAGACTTCAAATTTGGTATGGAAATTAATTTTATACCCCAGACGAACCACGAAACTTTTGGTTGAAATCGGCCGCATTCCACGGCCGCAGGACCGCAAATATTAGCCACAAGCGCCGCTTCTTTGAATTGGTTAAAGATACTAAAAAAAGTTGTAGAACAACATTTTCTTAGAATGCAAAAATAATAGGGGTCTATTCTGATCATTTTTTTGATATCTTGAACTTTTTGGACCTCGGCTCCAATTTACCGGTATTTTGGAGGGACCCGCTTTGACCAACTTTTTTATTATTCATCCTAGTTGGGGGTTGTGACATATCAAATTGAATGATTTTGAAGTGCTGATTATGAATTCGGCATTTATTTTTAGTTATCTGTTACTGTTGAGTCACCAGTGGCGGAATTCGAGTCCTTTTTGGGGGATAAGGAAAGTCGTGTGATGTTTACACCAGATTTTATTATATTCATTTTAGACAAATAAGTTTCATGACTGTTAATTTTACTATAGATTCTATGACAATAAATTCCAAAGTAAAATATAAAATTAATAGAAAGGAATTAAATCCATGGTAAAATATAAAATTATAATCGAAATAACTTGGAGATAGAAAACACTTGCCTATCTCCAAGTTATTTCGATGTTTATTTGTTTTACCAAGAGTTGTGTATAACTAAAAGTTTTCCGTAAGAACTTATAAATTTCATAAAATTATAAACTATCAAGCGGTACTTTCCAATCAGTAACTATGCCTTTTGTGTCACAAGCATGTATTTGGCTGGAGGAGTACACAAACCTGGCCATAAGTGGTCCATCTGTCCCAGTCACTGAGGGATATAGTCGTCAGTCTGCTAATCCAGAAGTCGTGGGTTTGAAAAGATAGCCGGAACATGACAAGTTAACCTCCTATTTGGGATTTTGACCACATGTAATACATCATGGTTTACTGCTGGAATAATGTGACTCATTTGTCCTAATCAGGACTATTTATGATTAGATTACTATTCTAAATAATTTTTTATTTAGAATAGTAATTCTAAATAAATAATCCAAATTTCTAAATAATTTAGATTTTCCTTTTTTATTAGTAATAATTTGAACAAGATTACACCTACAAATTCGAATCCAAAAGATATAGCTGATCCAACAGAGGAAGACGAAGAAACTGATAAAAACAGTACATTTTCAATAACATTAGAGAGCAGCTCAAATGGTAAATCAAATCATGAATGTCAATATTGTAGTAAATCTTTTAATACTCAGAAAGGACGAAACATTCATTTAACAAAGGTTCATTCAAAAGAAAGGGGGCAATTAGGACAAATATCAATTAATTCAACTAAAATTCACCCTACAACATCAAAAGGTGAAGGTTTCATAGACAATCTTCCAAATCTTCTCGCTACATAAGATTCAGAGCTATAGATGAGGAATCTAACTTGGAAGATACTTTATCTCAACCTGTCGAAAAAGAAGCTGTCGCTGAAACAACATTGAACTGTGACAAAGTTTATCTGAATAGTAATAAACCTTCAATCAATGTTAATATATGTCCCTATTGCAAAAAATCTTTCAAAGGAAAACAAGGAGTCACTCATCACATCAATTGTGCTCATATGAAAGAAGCAAATCAAGGTACAGTCGATAAACTCTCAAATTACAACAAAAAAATAAAGAACGGTTGTGTCAAAACTGATGATGAAATCAATGCAGATATTGAAAAGGAGTGTCAAAGTTGGTTGGATAAATTTAAAAATATTCTAGTTAAAGGCTGTGATGTGAATGAGTTTGATACAGAGTTGACTTTATTTCTGAAGTTTCTTTTCACAGCTAATGAATTTTTACCTGGTCCTAAACATCCTGCGGTGAAATATTACAGATTGAGGAAGAAGAAAAAAGGTCTGATCCAATCAGTGAATTATTCTCAATCATCCAATCCACAGAGGAAAGATAAGAAACAGCGACAAAAAAGGAGAAATTCTTATGAATATGAACTCGCCCAGTACAACTACTACAATCAAAGAAAGAAAGTACAGTGTCAACAGTGCATCAGTGTAAACATGTAGTGTGAATTTCGCGTCAATATAATTTTCGTGTAAATATTTTGTAAATAAATAGATAGATAAAAATATAAAATCTACCTTACTAATAACATCATATCAAAAAAAAAAAAAAAATTTATTTATTTTTTAGAAATTACATTTATAATTAGTATTTTCTATTATACCTATTCAATAAAATAATTAATCAACAAAATATATCGTAATACGTGAACTCATAACCAGTGCAACTATATCTATGTAATAATGTGTATAAACAAATATCTAGTTCATACTATCCAAGTAACATTCCTCAGTCAGTGACAATACGCATCAGCATTATTTGCAATATAACACCAGCAGTGAGCAGTGATAGTGAACAGTCTCTAGTCTGAATAATGTAAACAATGCACTTCGGTCAGAACAAGACCTTAATAACCAGTATAATCAAATAGAGTGGTCGTTCTGCTAAACGCCAAGAATACAAGAAGATAGATACCTGCATACAAAATAAGCAACCAACGTAAACAAGTTAATTCCAACGATTTAAACCTAGATTTTCCATCGGAAAAATGAACAACGATTAC
Organism: Bactericera cockerelli; assembly: GCA_024516035.1. Lineage (NCBI taxonomy): Eukaryota > Metazoa > Arthropoda > Insecta > Hemiptera > Triozidae > Bactericera > Bactericera cockerelli. The sequence continues at coordinate 243,095 of JAMCCL010000026.1, forward strand.
TCGACCTATTCAAGACCAATGACAAGAAGCCTTGATAAGAAGAACACGCGAAGTACGAGTTCCAAGGTAAACTACACCAATGATGACCTGGTAATTATAGAAGAGTTCAATAAAACAATAGAATCTATACCATCACAACACTTAAAAAATAAATTGACTGATCTCAGAAGTCTCTTCCAAACTAACACAATAAACAAACAACAAGACTTGGAAAAATCTGAAGAAACTCTGAATGAACTGCAACCACAAATTTTTTCTATGAAAACTGAAATTGCATCAATAAAAACAAAACTGAAAAACACACAAGATGAGAAAACGAAATTAATAAATGAGAACGAAGAACAGTTATCAAACCTATCTCAAGAAAATGTAAACCACAAAATCACAATAGAATCACTACAAAAACAAATACACTGTTTAAAAAGACTTATTGAAGAAAAAGATGACATTATCAAAGAGCAAAATCAAGAAACGGCTGGACACACACTCACAATTGGAACAATGAAGAAAACCATAGAAAAACTAACTCGCAAAAACACACTGGTCAATTACTACCAAACAACAAAATACAATAGCTCTTTTGATGTAAGCAGCTTTATTGATCACGAAAACCAATTAACTGAATATTACAATAATGAAGAAAGAAGTGAGAATAAACAAAATCATTCAAACTCAGATATTTTCAATAGCAATGATATCACTCACTCTAGTGAAACTAAAACTTGCCAAGAAGCTGAAGGAAAACAAGAACAAACTACAAACTCCAAGAATAAATCACAACAAAGGATAATTAATACTACAAATACAAATGAAACGGAAACTCATGATGATGATGATGATGACGATGATGCTGATGATGATGACGGTGATGATGATGACAAAATAAGCAACAAAAACCAAAGTGAAATAAAACTCAATCATGAACATAATCACATTGAAGAACTCAATATTTCACCAGTATCACCTATTCAATCAAGCTACAATAATTACATAAGTCCAAACATTGAAATAATTAATAATAAACCACTCCAAAAAGAACTTGAAAACCTATGTATAATCAACAAAAATATAATAAAAACAAAAAACACGCAAAACATGCCTTTAAACTATAATCTCATTGAAAAAATCCCAGAAAATGATGAAGACAAGTCAGCCACAAACCAAAAAGAATATCAAAAACACATCTCCAAAATACAGGAACAACTATCATTACATTCGCTAAAGATCAATGAAATACTCGAATACATAAAACATTCCAAAGGAAACTGGTCAAATCTAACTCACCATGAAGAAATCAATATAAAAGACCAGGAAACCAAAGGAGACAAGTCGATCTGCTATCTCATAGGAGACCTTCATCTCAAGGACATCAAAAAAGAACTACTGAAAAACTCAAAAATTTCCGAAACATACAACATCCATACAAAAATTCAACCGGAATGCATCCTAAATGAAATAGTAAAACTAATTCCAACTAACTTAACGAAAGACGACAGAGTAATAATATCCGGAGGTACAAATGACTTGTACTTAACCAAAGCCAAAGATGCAATCACAAATCTAAGAATATTAGTGAAACAACCATGTCCAGTAATACTACTATCGATTCCACCTCAAAATTGTCTCCTTACAAACAAAGACATTACAAAACTCAATACCAAAATACGACATGGATTAGAATCAATTTCAAATTGTCATTTTATAAACGTGCAAAAATTCATTAAAATGAAAGATATAAATGAAAATGGCAAGACTCTTGGAGGTACAGCAAAGAAATGGCTTGGAAGTAAAATAACAAAAACATTAGACTACATTCATAAACAAAAAAGTAGACCCCAAGCATTACAAGGTCCAAGAATTGCTCTTAATAAAAATAAAAATAGCAATCAAAATATACATGTAAAATGGCAACAACAAACTAAAAAACAGATACATGATAAAACACGAAATCAGCAACAGCAGGAACATCACCAAAGGCAGCAGCAACAGGAGCACCAAGAACGAAAACAACAGCAGCACCAACAACAACAACAACAGCAGCAATGGCATCAGCAGCAATGGCATCAGCAGCAACTACAACAGCAGCGGCAGTGGCATCAGCAACAACAGCAGCACCAGCAGCAGCAGCAACACCAACAGCACCAACAACAAAAACAACAGCAGCACCACCAACAACAGCAGCAGTGGCGTCAGCAGCAACAGCAGCAGCACCAGCACCAACACCAGCAGCAGCAGCAGCAGCAACAACACCAACACCACCACCGCCAACAACAACAGTACCCACAAGCAAGAACTCATCAATTACCAACAACCATAACCAAAACAACCAGCATGCAAACCCAAAATCAAAACCAACAAATTCCACTCCAGCTGCAAACACAAAAGGTACAACAGCAACGACAACCACAACAGATAGAAAAACAGCAACAATCAAAACAGCTGGAAACAGAAGCAACACAATTAACCACAGAAAATGACATGATTCAATCATACCTTCCAGTGCAACGAGTTCAGCAATCACCAGAGTTCATCTTTCGTCGAGAGCTGGAAAGTAATACCAATGTCCATCAAACCAACACACTACATCAAATACCAATTGTCAGACCAGGAACATCAAACCAGATAACCCCCTGGAACTACCATCAACCACAATTCTACCCGAATCATTATTTTTTTCAACATCCAGGCTGCTGGATAATGAAAACATAACAAATTTGAGGAAAACGACATACCCATTTAGAAGAATAAACCATTTGAATCCTAAAATAGGTCACATGAACTCAAATCTTATTCAGCTAACAAATGGCAGTACAGATCACCTAAAAGAAGGCGTTTTACATCATACATTTTCATCAGAAAACCACCGCCAATGCAAAGGATCCAACAAATCCAACTTAATCGAGATCAAACCTTTATCATCAAAAACAAATGACTTGAAAATTTTATACCAAAACGTTAGAGGGTTAAGAAGTAAAACAAAAACAATCTACCTTAATACCTTATGTAGTGAATATGACATAATTTGCTTAACAGAAACATGGCTTCATGATGGAATTACAGACAGTGAATTATTTAGTAACGAATATCAAGTAGTTAGGCTAGACAGGGATCTATCAAAAACAAATAAAACTACTGGAGGTGGTGTTCTTGTCGCAATTAAAAATCATATTATTTTTAGTGTCGACAATAAAATGAATAACATGTGTCCTATGTTCGAAAGCTTATGGGTTAAAATTTGTGAACCACTGAAACTAGATTTATGTATAGTCTACTTTGCACCTCCACAAAAAGTAGAACACCTTAACTTTTTTAATATTTCTCTAGACAAAAGAACCCTAGAAGAAAAATCTAAACTACTAATTTTAGGAGATTTTAATATTGACTCTATAAGTAACCATGAATACGATCTATCTAAAGGAAACAATTTATGTTTGGAATTATTAAATTTATTAAGTATGAACAATCTGGGAAGCATCAACCACGTGAAAAATAAAAACAATAAAACCTTAGATCTAATAATTTGTGACTTAGAACTACAGAAATTTATAAAATTAGACAAAAATCCAGGGATAGTAAAACCAGATAACCATCACCCACCCTTAGGAATACAAGTTCAAAAAATCAGTATTCTACAAAAGAAAGAAATCTTTAAATATAATACATATAATTTTAAAAAAGCAAATTGGACATCTATGTACGATAATTGGCAAAATATTCAATGGAATCATTTATATGAAATAGAAAACGTAAATGAAGCATTTAATTTTTTTTACAATAATCTATACGAGCTACTAGACAAATACGTCCCTAAACTAAAAAATAGTAAAAAGAGATTTCCTTCATGGTGGTCATTTAAAACAATTCAATCACTAAAGAAAAAGAATAGGATCATGAAAAAGAAAGCCACAACCATAGTACACTACAATAAACAATTATCAATAAAAAAAGAATTCCAACAAAACGTTGAAAAAGACTACAAAAAATTTATAACAAATATATCAAAAAATCTCAAGAGTGACCCAAAATCATTTTGGAACTTTACAAAAACTAAAAGAAAAACTCTAATTCCTAAATCCTTTATTATAGATGGAAAACCAACTAGCAATGAACAAACTATCTCAGACTGCTTTGCGAATTATTTTGCAACAGTTTACAATAAAAACGTACCTCCAACACAAACTTTCGACTCAACAACAAACACTGGTAATATTATAGACATAACCTATATTTCTACAAATGACGTGAAAAATGCTATAAAAAAACTGCCTTCCAACAAAGGTCCAGGACCAGATCAAATTCCACCCATATTGGTTAAAAATGCCTCTCTCATATTAACACCAATTCTTCAGTTTCTTTTCAATCTTTCAATTAAGAATTCAGAATTTCCCACCGTATTAACCCAATCTGTAATAACTCCCATTCCTAAAAAAGGCAATCTCCAACTGATTCAAAACTATAGACCAATAAATAAAATAAATTCGTTCTCAAAAATCTTTGAATAATAATCTATGCAAATATAAATAACGAAATAATGAAAAATATCTGTCCGCAACAACATGGATTTCTGAAACAAAAGAGCACTGACACCAACTTATTAATCATGCAACACAAAATCACTGAAACTTTCAATGAAAATGCCCAGCTAGATGTAATATATACCGATTTCGAAAAGTTTTTTGATAAAGTACCGTTCTCTACAGTAATACAAGGTCTAAAAAAATTCAACTTTTCAAATAATCTCATAACACTCTTCAAGTCCTACCTTTCTAGAGAAATGAGAATAAAATATGGTCAATGTCTTTCAAAACCCATATACCCCACATCAGGCTTTCCCCAAGGAAGTAAATTGAGCACTCTATTTGCCATTATGGTAGTAGACACTTTACCAAGCTCACTAAAACATTCTGAAGCACTAATTTTTGCTGACGATTTTAAACTGTTTAAAATAATTAAATGCCAACAAGATTGTGTAGATCTCCAAACGGATGTTGATGCTTCTCAAGATTGGGCAGAGCGACACGGTATATTTTTCAATGTTGATAAATGTGAACAAATGTCATATGTTAAAGGGGGTAGAAATTACAAATACAACTTTGAATACTCCATTTCAAATAAAAATCTAAAAAAGACAAAAGAGAAAAAAGATTTAGGTATCACTTTTGAATCTAACGGACTATATAATTGCCACATAAACGAACTGATAAACTCATGTTTTAAAAGACTTGGTATGATTAAGAGATATTGTGAAGAAATACACGACATGGACACCATTTTACAATTATACTTTTCACTAGTAAGATCTAAAGCTGAATTTGGGGCATTGATCTGGAGTCCAACAACCAAAACCCTAGTAAACAAAGTAGAAGACATCCAAAAACGTTTTGTTAGATACCTTTTCTATAAAGAAAACGGATTTTATCCACTATATCCAAATAACATTTCATACCAAGACCTTATTGAACAACTGAATATTAAAACACTGGAGGATAGAAGAAAAGACCAGAGTATCATATTTATACTAAAGCTTTGCAATAACATGATAAATTCAAAAGAACTTCTATCTTACCTTAAATTTAAAATACCCAATATTAGATACAGAAATAACAACTATAAATTATTCGATATTGATCCAAGAAAAATCCCATCATCCTTAGATCTAGCTATGGCAAACTTCAATTACAAGTATGACCAGTTAGACATATCGATGAATATCTCACAACTATTAAAACAATTAAGAGGTTGACATAGTTTTTTATATATTCTCAAGTATACTTTAACTATAGTTTTTAAAGTCAGAGTTTTTATATAGGTATTTCTAGTTATAAGATTTTTTTTTCACAAATAATTTATCTATTATTTTTATTACTTTAGTTTTAGTTTTATATTTATACAAAAACATCATGTAAATAGACCTTATAATAAGGCTCTATCTTTTCAATAAATAAATAAATAAATAAATAAATAAAAGTAGTGAGAAAAATTATGAATCAAAACACTGGAAATTCTTGCAAAATAAAAATGGATGACATTGAACATTATTTCAAGAATAAATTTGAAAACTCCAACAAAAAAAACATTAAATAATTACTCTGTAATGGAAAATATAGAACCCGATATTCAAATATCAGAAGATGATGTCATCAGGGCAATCAAAACTACCTCTTTTGACACTTCAGCTGGCCCAGACAGAATACTAATGCGAACAATCAAACAGTTGAAACTTGCTAATGTAATCAAAGTAATAATGGACATAATGTTGAAAACAAGCTACTGTCCAAAAAAGCTAAGTGAAGGTAGGATGGTTTTAATTCATAAAGGTGGTGAAGAAACAGACATATCTAATTGGCGGCCTATTACGATCTACTCAGTAATTCGAAGAACTATCGAGAAAGTCTTGGATCAGAAGTTGAGAGAAGTGATCACTTTAAACTCAAATCAAAGAGGCTTTATAAATGGAATTCAGGGCTGTCACATCAATACAAAAATCATTGACGCTTGTCTGAAAGATGCAAAGAAGAAGAAGAAAACCTGTTTAGTGTCATTTTTGGACATTTCTGGAGCATTTGACAACATCGGCCATATTCATGTAATAAAATCACTTGAATCATTCGGAGTTTCTCATAACTTAAAAAATCTGATTGTCAAACTATTATCACAAAATATAATCAAGATAGAATGTGAAAATAAATATTCCAACCCAATTAGAATACTCCGAGGCGTAAGTCAAGGGAGCCCTATATCGCCAATTCTGTTCAACATTGCTGTCAACTTTATTTACGAAGAACTGTGCGATCCTAGCTATGCCCGTCAATATGGATATGAACTGTGTAACGATTATGATCCTATTTCATTGACAGGGTTTGCTGATGATAAAGCTATCACTTCCAATTCAATTGAAACAGCAATTTATTCAATCCAATTGATACAAAGTCTTCTTGAAAAAATTGGATTGAAGATTAATCCAAAGAAAAGTTCTTCTATCGCTTTGATAAATGGTACTCTTCGGTCAGATAAACTTGTTCTACTAAATGGTGATATTATCAACACTATCTCTTGCAATGAAAAAATTAAATACTTGGGATGTTCCTTCAATGATAATATAATCTTTGATTTTGACGTGATTGACATATTCAACAAAAATTGTAACCAATTTGTTGCTTCTCCACTGTTGAAACCTGATCAGAAACTCAACATAATAAATCAATACCTGTTTCCTTGTCTCGTCTATCCGCTTCAAGTTGTTCCACTCTCAAAGATGCCCAACACACTGTTAGAAGCTCTTGATGTTATCATAAGAAGATGTGTTAAAGCTATCGTTGGACTTCCTGCACATACAGTGAGTGCAATGTTATATGCACCTAGGAGATTGCGCGGTCTTGCCATCCTGAACTGTCAGTGGGAAGCTCACTTGCAACACTTTAGCATTGCCAAAAAACTATCAAATGTAAATGATGCAATACTACATTGTTCTTTTAATTGTCAAGAAGAAATTGATTCATGTGTAGAGATATTAAAAGTGTCAGGTGATACTACAAGGTCTCTTAGAACTCAATTGAGAGAAATTTCATATAAAGATTGGACTACTGCAAATTATCAAGGTATTGCTAATAGATGTCTGTCAAAAGAACAGACATCTATTAGCAAGATACACGGTACATGGTTTTCACCACAAGATCTGCCAAAGAAGAGGATATCACACATCATCATACTCAGATGAAGAAATTCCCATTTGTATATGCAAGTTCTGTGACCAACCCATAACCAGCAGATATCACTTGGATAATCATACCAAAGAAAGCCACTATACACTAACCAGTATACTGTCTAATCTAGATAAGATAGGGGCACTGTAAATAATTTCATGTGTAAAAAATTCTGTACACTGCTTAAATGTTTTTATATCTCTGTACTCATTCTGTAATTTATTCTTGTACACCCTTATTAAAATTAATACCTAAATTGTAATTTTTGTATACTTAAACCTATGACCAACCAATAACCAGCAGATATCACTTGGATAACCATACCATAAAAAGCCATTAACATTAACCTGTAGAATGTGTAATCTAAATAAGATAAGGGCAATGTAGATAACTTCATGTAAAAAAAAAAAAAAAAAAAAAAATGTGTACAATACTCAAATGTTTTATATCTGCTCTTATTCTGTAATTTATTCTTGTATACTTAAATTGTATTTTGAAAAATAAATAAAGCTGTAGCTCTTGCTACGATACATTTGTTAATAATAATAAAATTATCAAGGTATTGGAGCAATTCATTTCTCAGAACACTCGGCAGCAAACAGTTTTGTCTTCAACAAAAACTCCCTCTCTTCATCTGAATGGACAGCTGCTGTGAAATTAAATGTCAACTATGCCAATCTCGCCGGTGTTCCAGGAGTTCCAAGTCTGAGCAAGGAGTCCAACCTCTGTCGCAGATGTGACAGAGAGAAGGAAACACTTCCACACGTACTGGGTTCTTGCTCATACAACGAACAAATGATTACATCGCGCCACCACAATATCAAAAAAAAAATCATCGACATGCTACGAGAGAAGGAAATGGATTGCTTCGAAGAGGTGTTCTGTGTAGACCATTCCGGCTCCAGACGATTTTGTGACATTGTTGCATTCCCAAAGAACCAAAAGAAAGCCTACATCCTTGACCCTACGATTAGATACGAATCAAATGACAAAGATCAAGCTGAGAAGATTGACAAGGAAAAGAAAAATATATATGAGCCGTGTATTCCTTACTTGAAAGAAAAATATCACGAAACATATCCGAATCGAGAATATGAGGTTTTAGGACTTTGGTTTGGAACAAGAGGCACTATATCAAAATTCCTGACAGACGCATTCGAGACCCTGTCACTAAACCGAAAATCTTTACAAGTGCTCAGTGAAAACATAGTAAAAAATTCCATACATATCCTCCATCACCACATATATGGAGTATAATTGAATCTGAAATTGGAAATGAAGAAATTAAAAATCAAATGAATGAAATAGAAAAACCTCCAACATTGAGAAAATGAATATCTTTTAGATTGATGGAATTCGCTGTGTATGAGCAATCTACCAAAGGTAGACAGCCCCATTGTATGTGTAAAGAAAGCTTAAAAAAAGTTTTAAAATAGACGTTTCTACTTGTTTATCTCACTGTGTGACCTAACATATGTCGGCACTGTGTTAGGTCGTTAATTTTTTTTAGTGCTGTTAACTACGACAACCCAAAACTTATGCCAAAGTCCATTCAATCCAGAGATATTAATCTAATAACAAAAGAAATCAGTCCAACCAGATGTGCGAGAAGTGTTGGTAAATGTGTATTGTAATAAGCAGATATAAAACAACTGTTTATGACTGATAGGATCTTTTCAGTAGTTTTAAATATAAAAAGCACTCAACAATAATGTGAAAAGCACCAAAAAATTAATTTTGACATAATTCGTTTTTATGTCTAGTGATTTCACTGGCACTTACCACAAGCGCCATATTTTGACATTTTTCTATTTTTTTTTTTTAAGATCATGGAGCTAGCACGCTTTAGAGGGTGTGTTCACATGAATCCGTATCTTTAAAAAATTGGAACTTTGTGCAGACTTGATGAGTGCTCTTCATAATTATGAATCTAACTTTTAAATTTAAATCAATTTAAACAGAAAAGTGAGAAGTTTATATACAATTTATTGTACACCACCTCCATGCACAAAAAGAACAAACAATTTGTATCATAATATGACGGCTTATCACAAATTAAGGAAAGCTGTAATTTCAGTCAGTTATTGCGTCTTCAGTTTTCCACTGGACATGTTGCTTAGAATCAAGACGAGTCTGTAGACTCCATACAGTGCCAGCACCACTGGAGCTAGCAGAACCAACAGCACATCCAATCCATAGAACTGGAACCAATTCAAGTGGAAGTAGTCTGGCTTCAGATGGTCCACATTGCCACCGGCTTTCAGTACATATTCCACCCACCAGACGGCAGTGTCGCGGGGACTCATCATCTGAGTTTTGGAAAGCATGGAGATTCTTTGGACGGATTTTCTGTAGCTGAAACGCATCGGAACAGGAACAATATTTTGAAACAATTGCTACAAGATATTATCAATGGAACTAAGTTTATGATAGAAATGGAATTTAACTGAAGAGCAGTGCGCCCTTTATCGACCTTTACAGATGGACAGTGTGTAACTCATGGATATGTTCACTGTAGGTTAACATTTAATTTAAAAAAAAAACAGGATTCAAAACATCTAATCTAAAGAAGACTAATCTAATTATTTTTTGCCCTTATACGCCCTTTAGTCAAAAATTCAACTAATCACGGCGCATTTCTATCAGCTGTTAAGTGATAGTGATTTGGATTAGCTTACTTGTCATTGTGTAGTTCACTCACCTGTCATTGTGCAGTATCTCATACATGTGGCTATACAAAGTGTCCGTACTAATGTCTTCAAACTCCAGATGAGATCCAATTCCAAGGCGGCTGATGACTCTCGCATTATAAGATTGATCCCCAAAGAAGGGAACAACTATCACAGGAACGTGAGAGTTCACAGCTTCCTGAAGACTTTGCATGCCTCCCTGAGTAATAAACAGCTTGATATTTGGATGAGCTGGAGAAATATAACATAGTGATTATGAGTAGGCGTCATCGACCTCATCAGTTCGATCGATAAGTTTCGGAATGATGGATTCGTAACTTCAGGTCGGTAGTTTGAGTCCCAAGATCAGCACATACTTAGTAAAGCGAGTTCAAGTAAATGTGTAATAACATCGTGATTAATATAAATATTATAACTTTTTTAATCAGCCAAACAAAAAAGATATCATGAAACTTCCACCACACTCCAAATGAAAAAAAAAAAAAAAAACATGTATGAAATTTAAATGAAATGATACATAAATACGAAGGCCCGTCAGAAACAATTAAAGTTTGATATCTCAATAATTAATATATAATGTATTTATTATTATTATATAACACTTTATTGGTTAACTACATACATTCATCAAATAGGACATGAAAAATAATCAGTATAAACTGAGAAGTTGTATTAGATGTACATGAATATCAGAACATACCTGGACAGCTTTTTCGAGCTTATTTACTCTCATCAGCAGGTAATAGTTCCAAATTATCATGCCATCAACCAACCTCTCTATTTTAATCAGTATAAACAGAAAAGTGAGAAGTTGTATTAGATGTACATGAATATCAAAACATACCTGGACAGCTGTTTCGAGCTTATTTACTCTCATCAGCAGGTAATTAATCAGCAGGTAATCTGCAACACGGGACATGAAATGAAAAGAACCCAAAAGAACACGTAGTGAACCAAGGGGCGAGGTTAAAGCCTGTGGCTTTCTCTTCCACCGAACCCCATAGGATATAAAAAATAATGGAGAAAAAAAAATTATATTATATATAATTATAAATACTTGTAAAAAAAAAAAGTATAAGGAAACAAAAGTTAACAAAAAAAAGAGAGAAAAGAAAAATTTAAAGGTACAATGAAAAGTATAGAAAATAGAGGAGAAGAAGAAGGAGGAGAAGAAGAAGAAGAAGGAGGAGAAGAGGAAGAAGAAGGAGAAAGAGGAAGAGAAGAAGAAATTAGATAGGAAAGGAGGGACATCATCATATTTCCATGTTTTCCAGATATAACTTGAGATTATATTTGAATGAATCTTTATTGATGAGGGATGTAATGTTTGGAGGCAATTGATTCCAAGATCTTATACCGATTTTCTATGAGTAAATCAAAAAATAAACCTCGTACACAAATCAAAAACACAAATTTGTTTCTTTTATGTTTATGTTTGATTTCACAGAATCAACTATAATAAGTTTTTATTATACAGGGTGGGGCAAAAGTCTGGAAACCCCTGAATAACTTTCGAATGGCTTCTTCGGTAAAATTAAAAATTTGTACAGTGAACCGGGCTAATAAGACCCTCTTTTAGAGTGGGGCCGATTTTTGTTACCGGCCCACATGTCGGGGCCAGGGGGGGGCAACTTCATTTTTTTAAATACGAACCCCCACCTTGCGTTACATTTTTGAAAAGGTCTTTAAATAAAAAATACATTGGTGCAAATTTTATTTTTTTAATATTAACTGTTTGCAAATGGCGTCCAACTTTGTTTATGCAGTAAAGTCTGGAAACCCCTGAATATCTTTCGAAAGGGCTTTCTCAGTAAATTTAAAATTGTGTACGGTAATCCTTGGTAATAAGACCTTTTATTAGAATGGGACCAATTTTTTTTTAACCGGCCAGGGAGGCCAACTTCATTTTTTTTTAATACGAAACCCCACCTTGCGATACATTTTTGGAAAGGTCTTATTACCCTGACTTACCGTGTACCATTTTAAATTTACTGAGGAAGCCCTTTCAAAAGATATTCAGGGGTTTCCAGACTTTACTGCATACACAAAGTTGGACGCCATTTGCAAACAGTTAATATTGAAAAAATAAAATTTGCACCAATGTATTTCTTATTTAAAGACCTTTCCAAAAATGTATCGCAAGGTAGGGGTTCGTATTTAAAAAAATGAAGTAGGCCCCCCTGGCCCCGACATGGGGGCCGGTAACAAAAATCGACTCCACTCTAAAAAAAGGTCTTCTTAGCCCGGTTTACCTTACATTTTTTTTATTTTACCGAAGAAGCCATTCGAAAGTTATTCAGGGGTTTCCAGACTTTTGCCCCACCCTGTATAGATACTGCAATTTTTTCTTACCTAAAATATCGTGCTGAGGCAACCACTTCCTACAAAGCACATTGCTAGGCAACCCTTCGAATGCTTCATCTTCCCACTTCCAAATGATCCTGTATTCTGGAAACTTGGCAAAGGCCGCCAAAATCGCAAACTTTGTGTTTGGATCTAGTGAAGCACTCTTCATGTTGCTTCCAAAACTGAAGTAAATGAAACCTTTCTTGGCTTCTTGAATCCAATTTTCAAGGTCCTAAAAAAATTCAATGTTGTATTTCTATGATTAATTAGATAAAAATATGCAAATGATATTTGGAATGAATTTGTAAATTAATGTAAAATACTTTTGTATGTTATACCAATTTTTTTTTCAACTTTATTTATATAACTAGCAGTTAACCCGTGCTTCGCCACGATCTAAAAGAGCACTTTTAGGGCTCAATTTATGGAACGGTTTGGACTTTTGCAAAATCCTTTCTTATTGCACGTATTCAGTATGCAAGGAATGTTGTGTCAAAATTTCAGCTCGTTAGGTATTACGGTTTGGGCTGTAGAGCGATGATCAGTCAGTCAGTGATCAGTCAGTGACTTTGACATTTATATATTAAGATGTTATAAACTTCTTTCAAACAATCATCTCTGGGTAGTGTGCCAAGTACAGATGCAACATTACCTCTAATTATAGCAATGCCCAGTCTCTGAGTTAAAAAAATTTCTGCTCTCTGATCCCTCGTCTCCTGAACTATAACTTTAGAAACTTTTAGATTTTAGTAATCCTAAAGCATATGGTCCAAAAGAGCTAAGTTTCGACAGCAAAAGGCACAAATAAATCTCTATACCAAATAGATCTCTACTAATGTAATGTAAATTTTTCCAGTCATTATAAACTAAAAATTACATAATTGCATTCATACTGTACATATTACTTGTTTCTAAAAATATGAGAAAGACGGGGTTTAGAAATAATATGAGTTGCCATTGTAAGACATAATTATCTATTGCTATTGAGAATACTTTTAAAATTCATGTTACCTGAGACAAAGGTTTGGAAGTCCCAATGTGCATTGGTCCCACAAGAATTGTGTTCGGAAACACAGGCCGAGGATACTCGAAAATCCATGAGGAGCTGGACAGATGTAGAGATCTATTCTGTAGCATGGATTGTGTGGAGGGACAGCTAGGACCAAAGTATTTACGAGCCATTTTGTCATGAATCTGGAAAACTCCTGGGATGATGTAAGATTTCATGTAGAAAGTGTATAGATAGTTTTTCAAGCGTTCCCAGAAGTGCATCTTGTTTGTCATACTCAACATTACATCTGAAAGATAAAAGATTTTTACAGTATCAACTATACAATAACTGATCAATCCTCCCGCCAACTGACTGAAGGTTGCTTTTTGTATTTGAGTTTCTTGTCTCTCAATTTTTAGGAACAAAATACACAACACGTCAGCTACCACATAAGTAAATCTGAAAGGTTAGAACGCTAATAAGAGGATGCAACACTAGATTATATGCAGGATAAACAGAGTTTTAGTGTTAGGTAAACGCGCTAATTAACTAAAAAGTTCCTTGGATGCTAGTGACTTACTTGTTACTCGTGAGAACGAGAAGAGTGTAAGCTCGTCGCCTGCTATTGTTTTTTTTCTGAAGGCTGAAAAAAGTCGTTTAACCCGCGAATGGTACGAAAAAAATTAAAACAGTAATGTGTTGTATAGAAAAAATCTAACATAATAATTTTCCCGTTTTTAGGGCAATTTTTCGTAAAATATTTTCTTATAACTTAAAAATAGGCTGAATAAGTTTTTTTAAAAGCACTTACCTTCGGTTGATCACATGTTGTCATCATCTTCCGCTGCAGGGTGCGCGCATTGGTGGCAACGGAACATCCGCTCAAATGTATGTTCCCCACACACTGTGGGGAACATAACATTCTAACATTCCTAAGGATCTTTCAACTCGGACGATTTCCGGAAACTATTAATTTTTGATCGGAACATCAAAGAAAACAATATTCTAGAAAGCTAGACGAAAATCTGACCTGATTCAACCAGTTTAAACTGGTTTTAGGTGCCAATAATTTCGAATTTTAGAAAATTTCTTTACAGCACACCACTCGCGGGTTAAAAACACACCAGGCCCATCTCATATTGGCTTGGGATGAGGTATTTCCAGCCACCAAAAACCCACCTCCTATAGTAACTGTCCCTAGTGTTAAGCTAAACACTATGAAAACTTTAATATAGGTAAAAGGAAATAAATATCCTTTACCTGGCACATAAGAAGGATTGTAGTTGTTTCCTGAAGACAAGTCTAAGGCGCTTAACAATGCTAAGGTTGTCATGGTAATCAATGGTGGATGTCCCACTTTGTGTAGGAATCCAAGATAAACTGGATGTGCTATTTGTTCGTAGAGAACTAAATCAAATTTTGGGTTCTCCGTTTCCAGGTACCTGAGAACAGAACGTTAACAAATTGCAAATAGCTGGCGTAGGTTTCAATGTTAAAGGCTAAAAAGAAAAGGATTCGCCTTGAATGAAAGGAAGACGAAGGCATTATCACCACCCTTGATCAGGCTTTGTTTATATTTATTTCTCAACTTGTTACCGTGATCATTGTATATAAATAATGTAAAGAAAGCTTGATCCAATTGTTTATAAATGATTAAAAATACCAGAAAAATGTGTATGGCATGTGGATTGTGGAACATACAAGTATTTGAAGAATGCTGGCAAGTTTAATCGATTGTTCAGCTAAACGAAGAATATAACAAGAAGAAATTTATGTTCTTTAGGCTTTGCCCAATATACTGAAGGCTTAGTTAGCCAAATACTTAGAAATCACAAAACAATACATTCTATAAATAGCATTAAGGTATCAAGAGCTTATACATGACTAGCGGGCTGTCGCCCGCTTTGGCGGGCCGAGGCATGGCCGTGAAAGCAAAAAATCCTTTTTCGCCAATGGCAGGTGTTGTAGTGGGAATTTCGAAAAATTCCGTCTTATTGCACATCTAGACTATAAGACAAAGCTACCTACCAAATTTCAGCTTCCTAGGACTTACGGTTTGGGCTGTAGAGCGATGATCAGTCAGTGAGTGGTCAGTCAGTCAGTGATTTTGACATTTATATATTAAGATTTGATATCCCATTCAAAGAATTTCAAACAGAGTTCAGTATTATTACATACATGCTTCAGCAGCTATCAACTCTTATGTGATTGCTTTGTAAATACTCATGTCATGAAAGATAATACTGGGAAAAACGTGTAGGAAGTTCTTACCTTCTAAAATTCTGAACATTTGGCGAGGATAGCACTATTTCTGCTATCTTATCTGACCCTTTCATAAACATGGAAATAACTTCGAGAGGACCCATTTTCTCTTGA